>PVKP010002533.1:0-122324 GCA_004027715.1 Plecturocebus donacophilus | reverse complement strand
TTAAAATGTAAAGTCAGATCCTGAACCTCATCCACTGAAATGTCTAAGTTCTCCTTAAATGATGCAAATTATAAGTTAAAAATTTTGCTGGGTGTGGTGGCTCACGCCTGTAATCCCAGCACTTTTGGAGGCTGAGGCAAGAGAATCGCTGGAATCCGGGAGGCAGAGGTTGCAGTCAGCTGAGATTTGGCCACTGCACTCCAACCTGGGTAACAAGAGTGAAACTCAGTTTCAATAAATAAAATTCACTATGATCCACAAGGCTCAAAAATGCGAACATAAATAAAAAATATTCTTTCTGCAGTTACTTTTCTTACTTTATCTCCTTACACTTTCTCTTTTGCTTGTTCTTTTCTGGCCACAATGAATGGGACAGAGCTGTTCTCACCTTCAACCCTCACCCACCTCCAGGTATCTGTAGATACCGACTCACTGTGTCCAGATTTGTCCTGGTATCTCCTTCTCAATGATATCTATCCTGACTGCCCTGCGTGAAATCTCACCCTCCTCTCAACTTCAGTCTCCTACATAATATTTACCACCACAGACTGTGCAACATTTAATTTCACTTATTTTGTTTCTTGTCTATTTTAGTGAGGCCAGAGATTTGTATTGATTTTGAAAACTGCTTATTCCTGGTACTCAAAACTTACTGGCATATTTAGTGGTTGCTCAATAAATATATGTTGAATTGAAAAAAAGAAACTAGTGACAAAGGCAGACACATAGACAGATATTACACAAGGTAGTAATTAGCAACAAAGATATTTTTATGAATTCATAGATGCCTCAAGAAAGGCATTGTTTGTGATTGTGACTATGGAATATGTAGTTTACAAAGACAACTTTACTGCCTTCTGTGTCTATCATGGACATTAAATAAGTATATTTACTTTTATCAATCATGACACAATATGTCCCAGTGAGAAGGAGTGAAAAGCATGCTATGTTGTTATGCAGAATAGATCACATACAAGTGGAAAGCTATTGAAATGCGCATGAAGTAGATGTACCACAAAGCTGTCATTCTCCAGATTAGGAATGTTGAGCACTTTGACATTGGATTTAGTTTCAGCACAAGTAGAGATAAGGAAATTATAAGTAGGATATTTTGATTGTAGCATAAAATAAACATAAGATGATAAGAGGGAAATAATAGTTTGTATATAAAACTTAGGGCCAGAATATAATAGTTTACCGAAATCAGTAGATCACAGAAAGATAATCAAAAGAATACCAACAATGTGAATACTTCACTTAATTCCATGAAAATGAAATTTCTTTAATCCTCATAAAGATTCACAAGAAGGTAATATTAAGTGAAGGGTCATTGTGTCCCTTGTCCAGGGTCTATAGCCAGCAAATGGTTGAGATTTGTTTTTCCTTTGCTAAAGGTCAGGCAATTCGCTGGTTCTCATTAGCGAAGAGATACACTGAAAAATGTTCTGTGGGTTGGTGTACTGCTTGTAATGGTGCTTTAGAAAGATTAATTTAACAGGAGAGGGCAGGGGGCCATGATAAGAGGTGAGAACACAAATCAAAAGGTAATAATGTTCAACTGAGTGGCTATAAACAATTAAAAGAAATGGTAGCAGGAATGGGGTGGCTTGAAAAAGAAAGGATATGTTCAGTTGAAAGGAAGTCGTCAAAAATAAAAAATTTTAGTCTCTTAAATTCAGAGAGGATGTCCCTGAAAGGGTTCTATAACACCATCAATTTAATTCAATTCCAATAATACAAACCAAAAGTATCATCTTCATTCCAGGATATAATATAGTTTATGCATATATGTCAAGACAATGACTAACTGTAGGTTTAGCCCCCAAGCTGACAAATCTTAGCATCATTGATGTGGTTCTTTTAATTTCCCATAAATATTGTCATCAGTTTCATCTATCAGTGTTTAAAAGCACTGATTTATATGCACCTTCTTAATCTAAATTATATTTTTGAAAAATTCCCAAATGCCTGATATTATCACTTCCAATTTAAATATTTGAAAACTAAAACTCTAGAAACATAAATGATTTACACAAGAAAACCCTGCTTAGTATGGTAGATCTCAAAATGCATATTTCTTAATTTAAAGTTCTTTTTATTGTACCAAACCATGGTGCCTTAGATGATACCTAAAGTTGGCAATGTCTCTCCTGACTTATTCCAAATTTCAGCCTTACCACAACTTCAGCTTTACCACGTGAACTTTAGGTGCAGGGATTAACACACCGTGGTAGTAAACATTTCCCTTGACTTGTTGATTTGATTATTATAGGGAATAGGTGAAGTATTTAGGATATTGCTTATAACATAAATATGGCAGTAATTAACTATTTAAATTTGTTTTAAATATTTAAATATTCCCAAGTGTCAATGGAAATAATTTTATTATCTTCTGCTTACAAACACCCCTAGAAGAGTAGAATAAGTCATATGTCAGCTGGATAGAAGATGTTTTTCTAATCACCCATGTGAGAAGATAAGTCAAACTCAACAATGATGGAATTCCTCAATTATGAATACCTAAAGTAATAATTATCACAACAGCAACATCCAACACCCTCCCTCCTACACATACACACACTGGAAAAGATTTGTTCTCTATGCTGATGGTGATGGAGTATTTAGGACAATAAGGCAAACTAGCTGCTTAATAAAGGACATCAGCAAATCTGATTTTCAGATTTGACTTCCTGTCTTTATATATTCTCTGACATCATGGGGAGTAAAACACAATCTGACAAGACACTGTCAGTTGGCAGGTCTGATGATGCTGATCTAGCCTACTTAGCCAGGTGACCCTTTTGCTTTTGCAATGTGCATCTCAAAAGAAGGCTGCAGGCTGCTGCCACCTGAACAAAAAGAGCTACCTGGGAATGTGAATATTCATATAATTTCTTCATAAATCAGTAATAATTGTCATAGCCTATAAACTAATATATATATAAGAATGTATACTAAAATAGAATTTTTTTAAACATGCTTCTGTTGTGCCTTTTTTCTTAGCTGTGTTTATAGTATGAATGTGTGCCTTTTAAGTGATGGATAGAGGAATTATTTTTCACATTTGCTGGAGAAGTGATTTTTGCACCTCTAGCAGTATTTTATTTTAATATAATCATGTCATTGCTGTGAAAAGGCATAAAGTTTGCTCTTTTGATGATTTAAGGGAAGTTGTTTTCTAAAACTCAGGCATCACAGTGCATCTGCTGTAATTACGGTTCCACAATTATAGCTTAATAAGCTGTGAAACACCTACAGGTCCTACACACGGCAACTTCTGTGACAGCATGGACAGTGGGTAGACACTGGCATATGTACTTACAGGATTCAAAACTGCAGCAACTGTTTTAATGGTTCACATTAGTAATGGTTGAGTGCACACATGTCTCATACATTAAAAATATGTAAAACCCGATTGACACCTACCTAACTGAATTTTCATCTTCCGACAAATAAGTGACAGAGTACTCCTCCTTTCTGAGTTCCCTGAAGCACCCTATTCTCATAGTTTTTGAACTCCAAAGCAGAAATCATTTTTCTTTATTTGTTCAAAGTAAGAAAGTCTCTTTGCCCTCTTATGGACCTAAAATTTATTGACTTAACCATTTGAATAAATACATTTGGTAAAGAAATTTGAACTCATAGGAAGCCTCAGTTTCCTGTCTTATAAAAGTATGATAATTATGTCAATCTTATGGGATCAGCTTAAGAATATGTGAATTAAAGAATGTAAAGCAATTAGCAAGGCGGAGTAAAGTGGCAAATACTCAGTATTATTTGTGCTCTTGATGGCATCACAGCACACCGGCTCACTGTTTCTAGTGTGCCCACAGTGCTTTCTTTGGCTTTTTTTTTTTTTTTTTTTTTTGAGATAGAGTTTTGCTCTCCAAGCCCAGGCTGGAGTGCAATGGCATGATCTCAGCTCACTGCAACCTCTGCCCAGTGGATTCAAGCAATTCTCCTTCCTCAGCCTCCCGCGTAGCTGGGCCCACCATCACGCCCAGTTAATTACTGTATTTTTAGTAGAGACAGAGTTTCACCATGTTGGACAGGCTGGTCTTGAACTCCTGACCTCAGGTGATCCACCTGCCTTGGCCTCCCAAAGTGCTGAAATTACAGATGTGAGTCACCACACCAGTCCTTCCTTTTGCTTATCCTATTACCTTACTTATGTGTAACGATATCACTTATGTGAGTCTGTGTGGTGTTTAAAAAGGCAATAATGCCAACTATTACACAGGTAAACTTTTAGCTGCTCTGTCATTTCCACCTAGAAGATAGCTGTCTAGACAACTGCCAGATAAATATAATGGTAACCATTGTGTATATGACATAGTCCACTTCATTCACCTGCACATAAATGGCGAGCTGTTGGCCAAGGTAATGGCTCAGAAAAGCCATGCCATCACAGATTCTGAGTCTTTGTAAATCTAGATAAAGTACTTGAAAGAAGGCTTGGGAGTTAGTCACTGAACGTTTGTGAACATGTTGGGTTTTATGTTCTCTTCACGTCCCGTAGAAACAGGACAGTTTCTGAATGGGGTCCATCTACTATTCGTGGTGAGTTATTTCAAGCAGTCCTGTCAGCTGAGACAAGGGCACGAAGGAAGTGCATCAGGAGTGTATGTTTTAGATTTTGTCTGTCCGAATATATTAAACAAGGCTGCAGATGCAAACATTTGCTTGCATCCATCAGACCCTCCAACATCCTGAACCTCAAAGGAAAGTCGAAATATTCCATACAAATTAGTAGAAAAAAAGGGTTTTTTTTGTTGTTGTTTTGTTTTTTTAAAAACTCTCACTAGTAGGTTTATATAATGCCAATTTTTCTTCCATGGTGGGCAGGTCTCTGCATCCCTGCACTCTTTTTACAGATATCTCAGGGGTGACGGCACAGAAGACATGAGCACCTGACTATCGACAGGGATTTACTGCATGGGGCAGGGGTGGGAAGCAGTGGAGAGCATGCCAATCTCGGCTCCATGAGTTAGTGTAGATCACAAACAGGCAAAGTTCTCTACCCATCAGGAAACTAGGGATATTCCTTCATTTGTCATATTCTCTCTCAGCCTAACAGCCATTTCTTCATTGGAAATTTATAGAGTATTTGTTTGCTCATTAGGTTTTAGTTTAGAAAATGAAACTTTCACTTTAGTTCAAAAGTGGAAATTTATAGAGTATTTGCTTGTTAGTTTTTAGTTTAGAAAATGAAACTTTCACTTTAGTTCTAAAGTTTCACTTTAGATCAACCTCCGTATCAACTATTACAAATGATCTGAATCTGTATCCATTCTCCTTCAGCTAAAAGACAAACTCCTATGACATAAATGTTATTTCAGTTTTTCTCCGTCTTTTTATTTGTATCCCCCAGCTAAAATATCTCACTCAGAAACCACTAGAATAGTATTTCCCTAACTTTGAATAGCCTGTGAGTGAAAATTGATGTGAAATGAAATCACCAAGCTAAGATTGTTGTGAATAATATGCATATGTAGGCTGGGTTTCTATGACTGAGGATTAAAACACACTATGTACTTCAATAGAAGAGTTTCAGATTACCCATTTTCATATCCTGTGGTTTACACTTAATGAAACAATATTTTAAAGGGATTTTTCATTAGAATTTTAGCCAAAATTTGATCATAAATATGATCATAAAACATGGTTATAGTCGGTAAATCGCAAACCTCAAATTCTGACCTACAATTTAAATTTTCAGAAAGCTACTGTATTGGTTGCTCAGGCTGCAGTAGCAAAGTACTACTGACTGGGTGGCTTAAACAACACACATTTGTTTTCCCACAGTTACAGAGGCTGCAATATAAGATCCAAGTACTGATGGTCAGATCCTCCCTGCGTCCTCACGTGGTCCTCGCCCTTTAAGTGTTCATGCAGCAATTCTCTTCTTGTAGGGACAGCAGTTGTATTGGATGAAGGCCCACCCAAGAGACCTCATTTTAAGGCAGTTACTTCTGTCGAGGCCCTGTCTGCAAACACAGTCACATTCTGAGTTGACCAGGGATTAAACTTTCACATGTGGATTTTGGCACGACACAATTCAGCATGCAACAACTAGAACTACACAAAATGAAAAATGACAAAACAAGCATTTTGTGTGTAGCCCTTTTCGGGTACCAAGAGGACTCATGGACTGCTTGACTTAGCCCGAATTCCACGCCACCGCTCCTGCCATGGTCGGCCCCTGCAGGTTTGCTGTCCAACGTTCCTGAGAGCCTGGTTTCCTTGGCCTCATTTCCTATTTTCCGTTCTGCATCTTTAAGTGTTGTGTTCGTGAGAGGCTTTCTGCTTCTTTCACTTTCTCTGAGTTGGCATTTTAATGACTTGATATCTCCTTCACATTTTGAGACCAACCTCTGCTAATCTGGCTATAGTATCTTAAAAAAGAGTGAGACACCAGAAGAGTAAGAAAAGATGATGTGACATCTTTTCCCAGATTGAGGCAAGGTCAGTCTCTGTAACGAAACTTTTTAAAGGTTTCCATATTTTTCAGCTTTATACTAGTAGCTGGATTTATAAGGCATTATTTGAAAAATGTGTGGCAGTCATTCTGATTGTTTTGATGCAAGGTAACCAGGCATATGACAAGGTTCTGGTTGCTTTGTCTGGATAGTTAGAAATTGTATAAAAAGTTTTATCAACTCTTCCTCAGACACGCTGTAAATATTTAGATTTTCTAAAGTTTGAGCTATTTGATTCACAGAAGGCAATATTACCTTTTAGGTCATTTGGACTGATTTTTTTGATCACACAGAACTATGCTTTATTTTTCAAAACCTAAGTAGAGATACAATGTAATACAACTTGGACAACTGTAGCTTCCATGTCTAGGGAAGTATGTCTTCCCTAGAAATTGTAGGGAATTTGTACAATTACAATAATGTAATTGATGGTTACACCAATGCCAACATGTATCTCTTACCAAAGAACTAAATAAGAGAGGGCAGTAATTTCCTGGAAAGACTTTCGCCTGATCATTTAAATATTGTGACTTCTTCTCTGCATGGGAAAAAATCTCCAAAACAATTCTTCCATACATGCTCCAAAACTGCAGATAATCTCTGAACAAACCACATTTTTTTCCCAGTGAATTGGATTAAGGTTCAGCACAAATTCTGCCCCTTTGGGAGTGTTTGAACATGACTTTGAACACAAAATTCCTTCTATCATTTGATTTCCATTACATTTTCTAATAGCACTTTTCAGATTAATATTCCTAAGTTAATATTACTCTCTGTGATCAATGTTTTATTGTTACATTTTCCTCAAAGAGAAGCAGTTGTCATCTTTGTAGAAACCCAGACTGCACTCCAAGTCCATAAAACTTGTTCCATAAATGCTTGTTCAATGCCTGATTAAATCATATGATTTTACTAAAGTTACTTTGACTCGTAATTATGCTTTATTTATTCCATTATGAAAATGAGTTCTAATTTTCTCATTGAATAGTAGAGAGGTATTTCCTAGGAAATGATTACACAACATACTGGAATACAAGATGACGTGTATGGAGAGGAAAAACTGCCTTTGAGCAGTGCTCAGTCAAATAATCTACCCAGAGTTGAGCAACAGATGATGGCATTATTCAGGTTGTTTCCTGCGGAAAGGAGAGTTGTATTTTTCAAAGCTCTCATGGTCCTCCAGTCAGTGTGAGGTATATAAGTGTGTAATCCCTTGCAAAACTGATGAATGCTGTAAAATCTGTAGTTGAAATGTGAGGACTTATTCACATAATGTTTATGCATTCATAAATATTAGATATTTCTTAAAATCTGCAATACAATAGAGATTCTACAAATTAACCACTTAGCTTGTAAGTAGCAAATAATTCATCAATCTGAGGATTTGATATCTTTATATATTGTGTAAATTTGACTTTCATTTGAAAATCTATGGGATAAATTATTTTAAATATTCTCCTGAAAGTATCTGGAAAATATAAACAGGATTAAACGTAAACAGGAGAACGACCCCATAATCTAACTAAAGATCATAATCTCCTCTAAGTAATCTTTTGCTGATATATAACATCTCTAAGACGTCAGATTTATCAAATTGTATTCCAAATTGATATTTTCACTAGAAGTTTTGGAAGTATGTCAAACCAAGTTGAATTCAAGGAAGAAAGCTTTGAAAGATGTATAAATGGTTGTCTTAATGTGAATTAAAGACACATTTACAATTAACTTACATCATAGATGACCTACTATTGTGTCAAATAAGCTCCCATTGAAATACATAAGCAACCATACACACAATGAAAATTTCAGCGAAACAATGTGACATGCCAAGTAACCAAAACATAGAAAATGTGACCAAAACATAGCCCTATTGTCTATAGTAGCAAAGATGAAATTTATCATTTTCTTTTTGTCTGATTTAGTCAGCAGACAATAAACAGCAATAAAGAAAAGTCAAATAAACAATATAACATATTTCTACCTAATAAGAGCCTAAAAGTGCTGGAAGAAAATATTTATATAGAAAATGGTGTAGCCTTTTGGAGTGATAGGGCTTTTCATGTGGAACCTTAAAAGAAGAAAGATTGCAGGAAAATGATAGAATTATTCGAGTACATAAGATTTATAAACTTTTGCATTGTGAATAAAAAAGAACAATTAAAAGATACACTTAAAAATACGGAAAATTGGTATGAAAGACAAATGGTGAATAAACTTAGTATCTGTGGAGTTAGCGATTATAGGAAAAATATAACAGAATTTGAGAAGAGGTCAACAACGGGTAATTGAGAAAATAACTGTGTATCATTAATAGACATAAGAAAACACATTCAAAATTTCTACTATTCCAAATCTAGTTTATGTCTGAGTGTCCTCCATATATGTTTAGGGAAGGTCCCATGGTCCACCCTTGGCAATAGGCTCTTATGACCTCTATGGCCTTAGGGCCATTGCCGGAGCTTGCTGCAAGGGTCAGTCACCAGTCCATCTAGCTGAGAGTTATGAAACAATCTAGATTATTAAAAAACATCTTGGAACAGCAGGCTCCAGAAAAAGCATTACTGATAAAAAAACTCCCAACTTATTGTGTAGCAAAACATTCCTCCACTTTTGAAGATCCAGGAGTCCTATTAGTGTATTCATCTAAGTCTTGTACGTCAGGAACTGGTCTAACTTGGTGTGAATGTTTCCCATGCTGGAGCACAGGCCTTTTGCTGGGTGTTGCCTCAGGGATATCCATGGAATAAGGTCAACCCCTGTAGAGGCAAGCCTGGAAAGAACTCCAGTCACAGTAAAAGACCTAACAAACATTGACTTACATTGCTGCTTGTCCACGTCCCTAAGAGTTGTCTAGAGACAAGGGAAAGCATCATCCATGTTGCCCTTCAACAGGCAGGGATTGCTAACACTCAGCTCAGGCAGTAACAGAAGGAACACCTCCAGCATTAGTTGGGAGGAGGGGTTTTGTTTAATCACAATTACAGGAAGTGAAGTGCCCTGTGCTGAGGACATAGTATTTTATCTCAGCTATGCAGGTATCAGGCATAGAGCAGGCTCCTCTCTCATTTAACCTCTAGTCTTCCAGGAAGATAAACACACCATCATGTATGTTATGGAAATAAACACATGATTTCCATTTCTGCTACTGTTTATTGATTAGAAATCAATGGAACAGATTTCTTTTTTTGCTTTTTGAGAGGCTGTGAAAATATTTTAATATGACGCTGTCTTCAAAAATGCAGTGGCACTGAGTGTGTGTGAGCACATAAATGTAGCCTGAATTGCACACAAACCTACTTGAGTGCATTAGTCCATTTTCACACTGCTATGGGAATTTTGTAGAAGAAAGGGGTTTAATTGACTCACAGTTCCTCAGGACTGGAGAAGCCTCAGGAAACTTGCAATCATGGTGGAAGGGGAAGCAAACACATCTTTCTTCACATACTGGCAGGAGACAGAAGAATGAGACCCGAGCAAAGGGGGAAGCCCTTTATAAAACCATCACATCTTGTGAGAACTTACTATCATGAGAATCATGAGAATAACTTGGGGAAAAGTGACCCCAGGATTCAGTTGCCTCCCACCGGATCCCTCCCACTACACATAGGGATCATGGGAACTACAATTCAAGATGAGGTTTGAGACACAGACAAACCATATCAATGAGCAAACAGCAATTTACCAAAACACTTCATTTCAGATGCTGATGCTCTATAAGTTTTAAATTTATGATGAACATTATAAACATTAGCTCAGCGATATATGTGTTATATTAGCTCAGTGATGTATGTGTTTTAGTCTTTACTTGAAAAGGGGGGTGGAAACTAAATGCAGTATCATAGGTTTAGAAAATTACATTCAAATATTTGTTGGAAAATGCCTCTATTTCCTACTACTTTGAAATATAATTTCAAAATAATACAAGCAACAAAAACTTTCTATAAGTCTGCTGAATATTGACAACAAATGCCTTTTTAACGTCATTTTGCAATAGGAAAACAATAAAACAGAAGTCTCAAATTAATTGAGTACATATTCCTCTTTCCCCACATTTTCAATGTTAAATCTAAAGCACATTTTTGGAAGAGACTATAGCTGCTCAACCATAACACACAAAGATACACACACACATACACATATGTACATACACACATGTATATTCACTTTACATATCTATGCTCAATATTATATATTGATTACTATATAAAGAGTATAAAATACAGTTTACATTATTAAATTTTGATTTAAGAAAATAATTTGTAATACTTGCTGACTTTCTATTTAATTTGCAAGTGGAGAATAACTGATTCAATTATAACCTATAAAATTGCCGTGTAACCTGCAAAATTTTGCAAAAAACAAGATACTTCAAGAAATGTTGGTATAAATTTTGTAGATTTTGATCAGATAAAAAAATGTGATGATACTTTTTTATATTTACTACACTTAATTATTTGATAATGTTTTTAGAGATTTTTTCTATATATATTTAAACTACAAATAATATATAATTAAATTAAATGACTATCTTGGAAAAATGAAAGTCTCTGGGTCGTACTTGAAAATTCAGGCTGCAGAAAAGGAGCTCAAAAAGTGAACATTATGAATCACTTTAGCAAAACTTAAGAACTTTTTCAATAGATTTTCTACATTTAAATATTAAGAGCAAAACAATGGGTGAATAATTACTATTTAGGGCACATTCAAATCTATACACTAGTTTAAATTAAGGTAGGCTCAAGATGGTAAAATAAAACCTAAACAATTATTTTGGTCACACATACTTTGAAGTCCCTATGTTACCTCATGCATATTATGAGAATTCCAATTTAAAATAAAATATTTGAATATCTTATTTTAATATAAATAAAAAATAGCAAATTATTGATTGAGTCCACTTTCTTTTATTCAGTTTAAAGAGTCAGATATGTTCTACTTATTTTATTCAGTATTTTTTTTAAAAAAAGGTTTAAGAAAATAGTATCCTGGAAACAGATACTTATCTTTAATTCTTAAATTTATCTTATTATTTACTTACAATATTTTGCTCAGAAGTGTGCTTGCACAAGTTTTCTTTCCATATTCAGTTGAATGTTTTGTTAATTTTTAACTGATTCGTTGAACATGATAAACTCACTGGCCAATTATAATGCAAATCTCTCTCTCTCTCACACTGTCACTTTAAAATGTATTCAATGAGGATTTTATTTCTCTGCCTCTGGACGAGTTCTAACAGATCCCATTATTATTATTATTATTTTTTTTTTTGCTCATTTTGCTAATAGACAATCTCATGGCTACTTTTACTTCACAAGTGTTTTCGATTCATTAACAAAGCTGTCCACTGCTCTGTAATTTACATGACTTCGTCCCTGTCTTATGGTTAAGTCTCATCGCACAGGCAACCCAGGGAAAGGAGGTCAGGCTCTCTGCTCTCTCCTCTCACCAGTACCTTCTCTGCCCTTGCTGGTAACTGCTGTCCAGCGTCAAAGCTGGCAGAGGGAGGAAAAGTAGGGACATCATCGCTCTCATCAGAATAGATGGCTTATGGTTCTGGTTCCAGCAAAAATAGAGTAGCTCCATTGCTACCACCTCCTCCCTCTTAAAACTAAAATACCTGTATATAACACAACAAACAAGCATGAAAAAACTCTGGCAATGAAAAGAAAAGAAGGAGGACCTCTTCAGGACCTCAGGAAATGAGGAAAGATACAATGATGATCTTATTGTCTCCCATATCTTGGACTGGACTCTGCAGAGCCTGGAGTCACCAACAGGCACAAACCAAAACAGGTCTAAGAAAAGCCTGTAGCCCCTAGACAAAGAACAGAGAAGAAGGTGGACCAATGAAATAGAAACCCTTCTGGCAATATCTAGCAGATTCCCATCATAGCAGGAGAGTCACAATTTGAATGAAATAAAACAGTCAAAAGACACCAGTACCAAGATGAATTAGATGTTGGGATTATCAGATGAAGATGCGTAAACAGCCGACATAAAAATGCTTCATTAAGCCATTACTAGTGGTCCTGAAACCCACTGTTTAATCACTAAAATTAAAATTAGAAAATTCAATAGATAGTCACTACAGCACAGTGAAGAAGACAAAGTATAGAATCAGTGAATTCGAAGATAGGCCAAAGGATTTATCCAATATAAACAAGAGAAAGAAAACACAATAAAAAACTGAGTTTTTTGGACTTTGGGACAAAGCTAAACCATTAACATTTGCACAATGAAAGTATAAGGAAACAAACAAAGAAAGATAATTGAAACAGTTCCTTCAAATTATGACTAAAAATTTTCCAAAGAGGAAAAGGATTTAAACTTGTGGATTCAAGAACTTGTCTGAGGCCAGCTGTGGCGGCTCTTGCCTGGAATCCCAGCACTTTGAGAGGCTGAAGTGGGTGGACTGCCTGAGCTCAGGAGTTCAGGACCAGCCTGGGCAACACGGTGAAACCGCATCTCTACTAAAATACAAACAATTAGATGGGCATGGTGGTGTGCTCCCGTAATCACAGCTACTTGGAAGGTTGAGGCAGGAGAATCATTTGAACCCGCCCGGGAGGCGGAGGTTGCAGTGAGAGTAAACAAAGCAAAACAAAACAAAACAAAAACCACCAGACTGAGCCACAGATAGTATAAACCCAACACATCCAGGCCAAGAAACATCACAGTTGAACTTCTAAAGACAAAAGACAACAAAATATCTTAAAAGTAGCCAGAGAGAACCACCAATTCAAATTTCATACTTCAAACAGTGGAGGCCAGCTAGAAGTCACAACATTTTTCAGAGGTAAGCAAAAGAGAACTGGAGTGGCTATACTAAGGTCAGACAAAATGGAATTTAAAACAAAAATGTTACTAAACAAAGGACATTTTATAATGCCAAGCGTGTCAACCCATTAATAAGATACAGCAATTATGAATATAGCCAACTTACAACAAAGCCCAAAAGGTGTAAAGAAAAACGAATGCAATTTTCTGAAGGAAGAAATATAGAATTAAAAAAAAAATTGGATTACTTCAAACTGCACTTTCATAATGAGTAGATAATTACACAGATCAAAGAGGAAATATAAAACCTGAATAACATTATAACCTAAATAGATACAAAAACCGTTTATAAAGCATTCCACCCAAAAATAACAGAATACAAATTTTTCTCACCTATACATTAAATACTCTCACAGACAGGCTGTATGCTATATCATAAAACAAGTCTCATTGGATTTAAAATAATTGATATTTTATAAAATATATATTCTGACTACAACTGAATAAAATAAATCAATAATAAAGAAAATTTGAAAAATTCACAAATATATGACAATTAAATAATACTATTCTAAATGATAAACAGGACAAATAAAAAGTTAGGTGGGAAATTAGAAAATTCTTGAGATAAATGAAGTAGTGAAGATAGAAAAGTGCTTTTTTCATTCAGATAAAGCAATGCTTAAGAGAAAATTTGTAACTATGAACAACAATATTACAAAAGATGCAAGATTGCAGGTCAATCACCTAAGCTTCTTCCATTAGACACTAGAAATGTAAGAGCAAACTAAACACAATTATTCAACAAAAGGAAATAGCAAATATTAGAGTAGAAATTGGTATTTTTAAGATAGTAAAACAGTAGAGGAAATCAACAAAACCAAAAACTGCATCTTTGAAAATATCAACAAAATTGAAAAGCCTTTATCAAAACTGACCCCCAAAAAATAGAAGACTTACATTATTAAAATCAGAAATAAAAGAGAGTCTTTAACACCAACCATACAGAAAATAAAAAATGATGACTTTAAAAGTGGCAAGGATTATAGTATGTCAAAAATGTAGATAATCTACAAAAAAATAAATTCCAAGAGTGACATAAATTAATGAAAATGACTTCAGAAAAAATAGAAAATCTAAATAGGTCAATAAGTAAACAAGGTGTTGAATTAACAGTTAAATATCTTTCCAAAAAGGGAAGTCCAAACCCAAATAATTTTACTAATGAATTGTGTCAAGTAGTTAAAGAGATTAAATACTAATTATTTACAGAATTTTCCTGATCAGATAAAAATATCACATTAAAGCTGCAGACAAACATCTCTTCTATATAAAGATGTACGTGTCTTCAACACAATACTAGCAAACTGATTCAAACCACATTAAAAAAAGGGGTTATACACCATGACCAGTTGAAATTCATTCCAAGAAGCTAAGCTTTGTTTAACATCCGAAAGCTAGTTTATATAAAACACAGTAGCATTAGAATAAATTTAAAAACAACAGAATCAAAACAACAGCATAAAGGGTAAAGAGCACATGATCACCTCAGTATACAGTAGGAGAATTTGACCAAATTCAATGCCTCTTTATGATAAAAACAACATCGTAGAGAATCTATAAAAAGCCTTCAATTAACATCATACTTAATGGTGAAAGACTATTTAATTTATCCCAAATTCACAAAAAACACAAGATCACCACTCTTACCTCTATTTGTAAGATTGACCTGGAGGTTTCAGTCAGGGCTCCAAGACAGGAAAATGAAATAAAAGATATCCACATGGTAAAAGAAGACACAAAATTACCTGTATTCACAGGTAACATGATCTTATATATATAGAAAGTACACGCGCCTGTAGTCCCAGCTACTCAGGAGACTGAGGCAGGAGAATTGCCTGAACCTGGGAGGCGGAGTTTGCCGTAAGCCAAGATTGCACCATTGCACCCAGCCTGGGTGTCTCAGCAAGACTCTGTCTCAAAAAAAAAAAAAAAAAAAAAAAAAAAAATTCATTTAGAAGCTATAGAAACACAAGATACAGATCTTTAGGATAGCAATAAAAAAAATCCAAATATGTAGTTAAGAAAACAATTCCAGTAAAAAATAGCATCAAAAACCATAAATTACCTCGGGGTGAATTTACAAAAGAAGTAGGAGACTTTACCCTGAAAACCACCAAACATTGCTGAAGTAAAGAAGACCTAAATTAATGGAAAAATAGCCATTTTCATAGATTAGAAAACTTAATATTGTTAAGATGGCAATATTAAGGTAAATAATCTACAGGTTAAATAGAATATTTATCAAAGTCTTAGTTACTCTTTTTGCAGAAATTGACAAGCTGCTCCCAAAATTAATATGGAAATGCAAGGTACCTGAAATGTCACAACAGTTTTGAAAAAACATAATGCTCCAGGACGTACACTTTTCAACTTCAAAAGTTAGCACAAAGCTACATAATTTAACAATGTTCAATTTAAGCTAGACATTGAAAAAAAAAATGAATAAGAATAAAATAATTTGGATAAAAAAGGAAAAAACAGTGTGAGACGTATAAATGTGGATGTTCAGATAATTGAAATAATTGAGAATCTAAAAATAAACTCATACATTTATAGACAACTGATTTTTAACAAGTGAGCCAAAGTTTTTTTTCCTCCATTGAATGGTGGGATTTTTTGCTAAAATCTGAGCTCAGCAAGGCCTTACAGGCGGCTAAGGTCAAAGGCCTCGTTGAGAAGAAGGCTCAGAGAAGCCTGACTGAAGTGTGGTCAAAGAGTGAGTTCTTGTCAAATACAATCAGTACAATTATTAAATTATTCAAATTACCCAAGTATTTCAATTACAGAATGACTAAATAAGCAGACTCCATTAGGCTACAAAGTGTTTAGATTTTTTTTTTTATTTAAGTCATCCAGTAGATTCTACTTTTGCTTTGCAATATTGTGAGTTCTTTTCTTTATGCATGCAAACATATGCAGGGCAAGACATTTTACAGGCAGATGAAGATTTCACTGAGATAAATTTATAAAACTTCTCTTCCCTATTATAGCTAGGAGGTTTCTCAATTTTCACTCCACTTTTCCTCTTGTTGAGTTGGCCTATGAGAGTTATATCAGACTTTGTTATGCCTTATATTACACAAGTGTACACGTGATGTCTTTGTCTATTTCTTACAACTGAATGTAAACCCACTGTTATCTCAGAAATAACTTTTAAACAACAGCAACAATAATTGTGCATTGTATTCAACACATTAAGGTGATTACATGTGATTGCAGGATTATGGTACTACAATGTCAATAACAATTTTAGTCAAATTTTGGAAACTGTGGTGGAGTCAAGACACTTGTATTCATTTTATGTTTGTTCTTTGTGGCAAGTAACATGTATTTTTGTCTCAAGTTCATATAAAAAGCCCTTCTGAGTTTATTTTCCATCTATTTTGTATTTTTCTTCTACCTATGCCTGATCTAAGAAAATTTTAAAAAACACAAAATAAAAGGCAGTTGCATAATGAAAAATAAATACGGAAACAGAACAGATCAATGGTTGGCAAGGGTAAAGGGAGGGGCTCTATGAGGAATTTTTGGGGGCCTCAACTGTTCCTATCCTTTCTTTGGTGTTATTGACACATATCTATGCATTTGAAACACCTCATAGAACCGTATGCCAAAAACATAATTTTTCCTGTATATAAATGACAAAATTTTCTGAAAACATTGAAAAGGTATAATACAAATCTGGAAAAACAGTGCCAAAAAAGGAGCATATTATAAATCTAGGATAATTATGTTGACTTCTGTTTTAAGGAATTGTGTACCAGGTACATATGGAATCGAGGTCAGCATGTTTTCATACTATAGAACTCTGTGATTGAAGTCAAGGTCAAAAATGCTGTCATCTGTCATGGAAAGTTTTCCAAATTTTTCTACATTATAATGTATCAAATAATCCAGTTAAGTTTCTTAGCATATAATTATATGAAGTCATGCAATTATGGGTACATGAGAAATGTTTTTCTGTATCAACAAAGGATTGGAAAATATAAATGACAAATCACATGTTTAGGAATAACAGCTTCCCTCTCTGACGACCATACATAATTCTGTTAAATGAATTAAAACTTTGAGGAAATATATTTATGTCCCTGAAATTAAGCTGAATGACTATAAATCATTTATCAAAGGTGTTTTTCTGTAGCTAAAGTCTTCCTCTGAGAGAATATAAGAAAGACCTTTCTTATATGCCAGCCAAGGCCCGGTGAGGGAACATGCACATGGGTAAGGGCCCTTCCATGGTCCTCTTCATCTCTGGGACTTTCAATTATAATCAGAGCCAGACTGTATCACAAGTAGTAGGTACCTGCCTGGCTGCTGGCTATCTCCAGCAGAAAATATTTAAACACTTATCTTAAAAAAACGAAGCTCTCCTCACAGTACAAATATTCAGCAGGAACTTCTGCAGTAATTAATCAAAACTTCCAAGAAAAAAGTCCATATATTAATTACTCATCTTCTCACACACTTTAGAAATGTCTTTCTATAACAAAAAGTAGGGGATTATGGATCATTTTTGCACATTTTTTTAAATTGACAAAACTCTCATTTATTTTTGAAGCAATTTTCATGTGATATGCTGATATTAGAAGAAATACATGTCCATTCTAATGAATTTAGAATATACAAAGAAGAATAAAAACACTTTAAATATTCTTAATCCCTTTGATACAGAGATAATGTCTTAACATTTTTGGATTTTAATTTAATAAAACTTGGTAACTTGCTATTATGATTTAAATATCTATTGTGAATAGTTACCCTTATCAGTGTATATTCTTATAAAAGGCAGTTCTAACAAGATTGTAGATGCTACAGCTTACAGCCAGTGTTAAAATCTACTACTTCCATTTATCAACTTCATACATTAGCCAACTTACCTAACTTCTCTAGGTTAACCTCACTTGCCAGATCTGTAAAACAGGAATAAGTATCATAAACTCTCCAAAACCAGTTTGACTGACATAAGTGTTTGTTTTCCTGTTAAATAATGTTAGCTGCCATGTTGTGGTAGTTATGAGTGGTCTAATACCCACGATTTCAATTTTGGTTAAAATAAAAGCAAATCTCAGTCCGGTGCATCTGCACAGTGTATTCAGATATATGCTATTGCCAAGGTGGCATAAAGAATTCATATAGCCCGATGGATACATATTGCAAAGTGCCAACTCTGTCTTTTCATGAGCTACAATTGTAGTCTTGCACAAAAGATAATGGAAATACTATCCACAGTACTCCAGATTCTGTTTTCCTTGGATTCAATATCAGTGAGGCAGAAATCCTCTGACCTGCTATCTAGATAGGTCCTATAATGTTTAACTTTATATGTCAACTTAGCTTGGCCACTCTGACCAGACATACGATTGAACATTGTTCTGGATGTTTTTCTGAAAATGTTTTTGAATGAAATTAACATTTAAATACACTCTGAGTTAAGCAAATTACCCCCCATTGTGTAAGTGGGCCTCATCTAATCAGGTGAAGACCTGATTAGAACAAAGACTCACTACCCCTGAGCAATGAGGAATTATGCCCACAGGCGGCCTCTAGACTCAGACAGCAAGCAACTCTTCTCTGGATCTCCAGCCTTCAGGAGTATCCTGCTGGTTTTGGATTTACTAAGCTTCCACAATCCAGTAAGCCAATTACTTAATAAATCTCTCTTTCTCTGTCCCACTTTATCTATCAGTCTATCTATCTATCTATCTATCTATCTATCTATCTATCTATCCATCCATCCATCTTTCTAACTATCTATCTGCCTACCTACCTATCTGTCTGTCTAACATCTACATCCAGTTGCTTATTGTTTCTCCGGAGAACCCTGACTAATATGAGCCCCAGACTGAAGTGACAGACAGATTTTAGGCCTTACTATCTTACTAGTTTCTTATACTCTACTCATCTAAGGATGAGGAACATATTTGGCCAATACTCATAGTTGGAGTGTCATAAAGTTAGTACTGAGATCACCAATCCAAACATTTATCAGGTTGATAACCACAAAAATTCTACTTCTGACAGTCAGCTCATTAACTAGTAAATCTTCTGATGTTGACCAAGGTAAGGAAAGCTGAGCACCTTGTGACAGCCACACTCTTATGTAGTCATTGTCATCATTTTTGTGGTCATTTCCAGCACGTTCCACTGTGGTCTAGATTCCTGGTGTAGAAAGAGAACTGAGGCTTAGGAGTACAGCTCAATTTAATGCACTTTATTTTTTATATTATGTATCTTTTTTGTATACCATATAAACTTTAAAGGTAGTTTACAGAAAAATAAATAATGATAACCCATCCTGTACAACACTATTAAGAGGAAGAATGAGTTAGGAGATAAAATCTTTAGGCCAGGGTCTGGCATGTAGGAAGCAGTTAGTCAATATTAGCATGGATTGTATTTCTCAACTACATGGACATGCCATCAGTTATTTAAACAACCATCTACCCACATTCTTAAAGAAAAACATTAAGGATGATGAGGCTATTAGGTTATGTTCTCTATTAGCACTTGGCAATTTAAATTTTAAAATCACAAGGGATTTATGTGATTATCAGTGGAGAACTTCTCTTTTAAGAAGAAAAAATCGTTCCACAGAATGTCATTCATCCACAAAATGTGGGATCAGGTGGCATTGACTGTTTTTCTACACGAGTTTGTATTATTACTACTTTTCTGTGATTACTCTCTTTCTTTGATAAACTATGGCATTGCAGTTAACTGAGATACACTTAAAATCAGAATATATAGCTCATGTGGAAAGCTGTGAGGACTAAGAAATCAATTTTGACAGTCTGGGGAAATCTCAGAGGGAATATATTGCATTAAAAAAACATGTTTAGCTAATTAAATTAACACATGTTCTATGACACAGAATTACCTTTCAAAAAATGTAAAAATTTTAATAGTACTCTTTTTCTTAGGCTTGAACCTGTTAATTTAAATTAAATCCGGCCTAAAGCTGCCATCATACACGGTGAACTGCATCCTTAATATGTAAACAATGTTCAAGCTAACTTAAGAGTATATTCAGTGTTCAACCTTACTTAAGAGTATGTTCTTATAGCAAGTAGCTGAGTCTCAGCCAATCACAGCAGCTGGGCTTCAGCCAAGTACAGGCTGTGAACTGATCAGGTCTTGTCCGTGTGAAGCCACTGCTTCACCACTACTTGCCCTAATCAGACAAGTCCTGAATCATAACCAATCAAGCCTTTCTGCATCACACTTCTTTTTTCTGTCTATAAATACTGCCTGCCCATGTGACTGGGTGGAGCTGCCTGAAGCTCTCCTGGTTCTGAGTGCTTCCTGACTTATGAATCATTCTTTGCTCAGATAAATTTTGCTAAATGTAATGTCTAAAGTTTCCAGTAAACAGGCTTTAGGACTTACATTTTGCTTCTTTGATTTTCATATGTGGAAACTTTCCCATCTGTAGAAAATTTTCCCATTTTCTCTGCCATATTGGGGAATATTAAGAATTCAGAAATACAGCTGGCAGAGAATTGGCCTCACAATCTGTATCTGTACAAATTTGCTTTCTCCGATGCTTGTAGGATGTCTGATAGAGCCCTGCCCTAGTATCCGTAATGCCATCCATAGCTGTCTAGGGTCCTCCCACTCCAACTCTCAGTTCAGAATGCCTGACTGCAGAATGGAATGGGTCATTGACCTTTTCATTCTCTTTCTCAACAGAGATACTTGTCACTGCATGCTGGATAACAGAATTGGCAAAAATATCATGTTAAACCTAAATCCTCAGATAATCTTAGAGATACTCTGGCTCACCCTGCTAAAAATTTCACCGATATTCCAAGTGCGATTGTGCATTGATTTGATCATGGAGACTAAGACAAGTATCACTGGTGCTTTCCTGCTGATGACCCTAACGCACAAGGCGTCCCATAGAAAACTGGTTTTCCTGCCCTTCTAGATATATTTTTTTTCTGTGCAGAATTTAATGATCAACCATACACATGGGCAATTCTATATTTTCATAACTGGGAAACAACTAAAATTTGTCTACACTTCTTAATTTGCACTATAGAATAAAAAGGGGTTTTCTGGCAAGCATAACTCCGTCTACATGGGTGTCTTTTGGTAGAATGCTTCTTCCTGGCTCCTTTACATAAATGTAAAGGAGAATAGAAATCAGTCTCAAACTTTATCTACTATAACAGAGCGTACTTCAAAGGCTGTATTTGCTCAGCAAACTTTTGCTAGTTATCTTGCTTGGGACTCCTTTTTGGATGGAGAGGGGAGTGCATGTAATAGCTCACCTCTGGCTGCACTGGGAGAAACATGTCTGATATGATGGGAACTCAGTTGTGAGAAATCTGGATCATTGTTAATATATTTGGATCATATATTAACCTGGTCCTGAAAACCCTGCTACTTAATCCAGATTGTATTACTGTGATCTGGATCGTTGTTAATATATTTGATTTTAACTGTTTTGATTCCTGAGGACTCCTGATAAAGAGTATATTTTAGTCTCTTAATAGTATACTCCTGATCGTCACCGTAACAGTCCCTTGGTATGCCTATCCTCTCAAGAATCTTAAACTCTCATGTGTGGCCATCTGGTTTTGCTAAGGTTACAGTAATGAAAACATCTAACAAGAATGACACAGTGGACTTTGGGGTTTCACGGGAGAAGGGTGGGAAGAGGGTTAGGAATAAAAGACTACAAATAGGGTGCAGTGTATACTGCTTGGGTGATGGGTACACCAAAATGTCACAAATCACCACTAAAGAACTTACTCATGTAACCAAACACCACCTGATCCCCAATAATCTATGGAAATAAAAAATGAAAAAAAAAAAAAAGAACATAAAGGGATTGGATTAGCAATGTATTATAAAGAATAGGCTTAGCACAGGCTCATGAATAAGAAGAGGCTTATGAAGCCTGGCAAGTCCCAAGATCTGCAGGGAATGCTGGCAAGCTGGAGACCCAGGAGAGCTGATGGTGTTCTTACAGTCTGTGTTCCAGGCTTAAGAAGCGGGAGAACCAATGGTGAAGTTATTGCCTGAAGGCCCAAAGACTCATCCCCAGAAGAGCCAATGTTTCTGTTTGAATCTAACGGCAGGAAGAAAGCTGATGTTCCAATTCAAATGTTGTCAGACAAGAAGAATTCTCTCCTCATGGGAGACAGTCGACCTTTTCTCTCTCTTCATTTCTTTAAATGATTGGTTGAGGCCCACCCACCTTCAGGACAATCTTCTCTAGGTATTCTGCCTATTTTAATGTTAATCTCATCCTCGAAATACCCTTACAGAAGCATCCAGAAAAATGTTTGACTATATATCTCGTCACCCGGTGACCCAATCAACTGGACATAAAATTAGCTGTCACAGACACTTACTTTCCAACATAAATTTCAGAGTTGGCACTTATTTATTACTCTAAAAATATGCATCAGATGCCTGCTTTATCTAATAAATCATCTGTGCACCAGACTTCCGTAGGAATATTGTTAGCATTGCACTCAAATCTCTTTGGATTGCTTTTGATCATTCTGTGAATGCTTCCTCTAGGTTAGGGGTTATTTTATTTCTTGTGGCCTATATGTGCAACTATCATTAAAGGAAGGTCTGTGGGTTACTGGAGAGATTTTCCAGTTCATAAAAGCAGAGATTCAAAAATGCTTGGAAACTTATCTCTTCCCCGTTTCACCTCGCCACCATGGTCTTTAGTTAATGTCATGTTTATGTGATCATATAAAAAGCCAGAGCTCTTTCTTTGAGTTGTGCCACACTTTCAGGTAGAATTTACAGTCCAGAGTTCACCAACGGGAAATGGTTCAGGCAGAGACTTGGGTAAAAACTGCATATTTGCTTGACTTCTCTTCCCTGGCCACTCTTACTCGCTTGTCCTGTGAGTACTGTCTTATGAAACTTTTTTGAAAGTATTGTTTCTTGAATAAGGAAGGTGTGGGTGGTTAATCTTATGGAGCTTCTGAGCAAGGGAAAATACCATCTTCTGCCTGCTACTAGCCTAATGTGAGTTTATGAAGATTATTTCAGGTCATTTGGGCAGATGTTTGCATTACCTTGAGGAATCTTAACTCAGTAAGTAAATATTTCCTACTAATTCATGAGTACACTAAATTCCAATATTAAACTTTGTTTCTATCCTATTTTTCTGGGGGTTAATTGAGTACAAGGAGAAGATATTTTTAATTTGAAATTTTTATTTTTTCTTAGAGACCTTAATGTGGTAGCAGTTGCTCAGCCTGTGGAACTGTGAGCCTGTGCTGAGCTGCACAAACTCATTAGCACCCAGAAATCCTGCGCTCTGACAGGCTGATGTTCCCCAAATAAACTAGAGAACCGCCAAGTGGAGATCACCTCTGCTTTCCTCTCTATTCCTTTCTGGCACACTGAAAGTACAAAGTGAATGCCTGTGCATAATCATATTTAAAATAGGTGACATTACCAATTACAGCGTTCTAAATGTCACACAATTCTTTTCACTCCTCCCCAGCTCCACACTTTAGACACCTGCTCTCAAAATGTTCTTGTCCTCGTAACAATGTGGAAAATAGCTGAGAATCTAGAATGTTAAGAGGTACAAGGGACATTAAAATTTATCCAATTTTACACCTCATTTCACAGTTTGTTGTAGGCATGGGAAAATAAGCCACTGATGGAATTAGATGTCTAACTTTAGTCTTGTGTAAATTATGGAAATTACAGTTTTGCTATATAAAATGAGTTGTCACAGACTCACACACATATAAGGAAATAAAAGTTTCCACATGACCTTGTCTTGACTTATTAGTCTTTGTGTTCAGCTGAGAGTTTAAAGACCAGGCTTATTCCTCCAGAGTTAACATCCAGAGTAAGTCTTAAAGTGGTGTGTAACACAGATTGGTGTGGAAGAGGTTCAAGAAATTCATCCTGGGAAGAGTGTGCACTAGCAGTGAAGAAGGCATAAGCATCAGCATTTTCAGGACAGACTGAAACTTGATCATGGGTCCGTCTCTACACAGAGTAGAACTTTCAGTTTAAGTGGGAAGTAGAGATTTTTGACAGCTATGCAGAAAGGAAACAGCATAATCACATTTGTTTTAGATCATATTCATTTTCCACATGTTCTGAGAACTTATGAAGTTCAATGAATTTGAGGTATTTCACACAGATTAGCATAAAATCTCAGAGGCAGATGTTATTTCCAGTTGGGAGAAACCAAGAAAGAATCGTGGATTATTAATAGGCTCTTATAATGAGCCTTGTAGATGAAAGGGCAAAATTTTGAAATAGCAATTTGAGTAAAGACAGATCTCTGGCTGGTGTGCAGGGTATTGAAGAGAAGTGAAGATTCTTATAAGGTAAGTTGATGACAGGTTTCCTGGCAGCCTGCTATATAAACAAACAAGCAATCAAAAATGTATGCAATCCTTGAGGAATTACAATTGAAAACAGCTATACTATAATAGTACATTTATAACAGCAAGGTCTCATGTATTGCAGCAGCAACTTTTATTTAATGTCATACTTTGCTTTCCTCACTTCGTATATTAAGTAAATAAAAACCAAGGTTAATCTTTTTATCCGTTTCGATCTATCACATAAATGTAGTCAGCACTATTCAATTTTCTCTGTAAAAAATACTAAATAAAACCATTCTTCCAAGTCTTGATCTCCCTTAAGCCCAATTCTTCTGAAATGACACCCTGATTTTACCTCAAGTATCAGATCAACTAAAAGCCTGTTAACCCCTCTTGGATATCTTTTAGTCACTGATGGAGTAAGGCTCTTTTCCATATTCTCCCCTGATGAAACAAGTGGGACATACTATTGATTAATGGTATAATTCCTCAGAGGCACAATGTCATTTTTACCTCTACATCCCAGCTCCTAGCATATTCCCATGATAAATAAATTAAAATTAATTCTTAATAAATATATTTGTTAATTATGAGGTAGAGATACTAAGCATTGAGTATTAATGTTTCACAGTTTACCATGGCTTGGCTCTCTCTTCATGACTGTGAGAACTTCTAAGGCTCTATGCTACATTTAATATTATAGTATATGGTTATATACTAAGGATATAGGAATGTCCCAAAATCATTACGCACTACGCATCTTTTCAAATCATATAATATTTTACTCTACAGTAGCAAATCTGTTAGAATGCCCCCAAATAATAAAAACTAAGGGATGAAATCATATCAACAGAAACAAGCAAATTATTCTTTCTTCAAATGAAGCCTGAATCACATTCTGAGTTTTTTGATAACCAAACACACACCATACACACACACACACACACACACACACACACACAATTTGATCATTTTAGGGGGCTTTCATCTAATCAAAGAAGAAAATTCGATGCATTAGATTAGAAAAATTCTGTCCCAACATTGAGTTAAAAGCACTTGGTTAAGTTCAATAATTCTTAAAATAGGACCTACTTGGATAATTGTGCTTTGTACAATAGAATGTGATCTTTAATTAAGTTTCTTATTAAGTGGGATTGATTATTCAGTGCACATTTTCATATTTTTATCTGTCTCAGTTTTCTGGATACCATGCCAACCATGGCATATGTAGATTTCTCTTAATAGATGTATAACAGAGCTTTAGTATAAACTCTAAATAGTTTTGTTTTCTGTTCTAATTGCCAATTAGAATGTCCAAATCACTTTGTATTTTTAATTGAATTTTTTTTTTATTTTAGCCTCTGAGATGTGAATCTTATAAACTACAATGAGATTGAATAGTTTAATTGAAGGGGAATGAGACTTATTTATTGAATAATATGAAAAGTTGTTAGTTTTAGGAAAATTAAAAATGGCTCAAGACAATTTACTGACAAAACCAAAATTGAAACTATTATATTTACGGTTTTGTTTTGTTTACCAAGTCTAGAATATTTTATTGCATTGTCAATACATAATATAGACAAATAGGATAATGAACAATAACTTTAATTTCTTACATCATCAGTTATCTAAGTCATTTTCTCCTCCTAAATATGAGATTTAGTATCAAATGGCTATATGTGAATTTTATGTTAAAAAACATTAATAGTTAATGTCATTCTAAATGAGAAGTAAATACAAGAGCTTATGAAGAAAAATTAAGTAGAAAATGAATTTTAATATATATATGAACTTCAGTTATCAAATTTCCAATAAAAGAACATATGTTGTAAATTAATACAATATTTGTTTCAGTGAATAACCTTTGAAAGAGATCTTAAGGTTGATGCTATGTAGAATCAATTGGACAAGAATATTTTAGTTTCCTTTTTTACACTAAGCACTTACTTTGCTGAGACGAATTACTTATCTGAGTGTTCACATTAGGATATACTGTAAAATTAATTGGTAAACATTTTCACTTGATGGATGACAAATAGCATAGATTGGTGATTAAGAGTGCAAACTCTTGAACAAGGCTGCCTACAGCCATGTGTTGTTCTGCTACTTATAAGCTACAGGGCCTCCATGGGAGTTTTACTTTAGCTCACTGCATCTCAGATTCAAACTCATGAAATTTTGAAGAGAGTACATTGAAGAAAATGTAATCTTTAAGTACTTACATTAGTAAAGCTAGAAAACTAATTTTAATGATTTAATCATTCAACTTTGAAAGATAAAAAATAATTTACTTAACCCCAAAAAGTAAAGACATGTAAATGTGTAAGCTAAAATTAATAGTATTGACAATAATCATATAATAGAGGGGATCAACAAAGTAAAGGTATGTTCTTATGTTTTTGAAAATACAAATAGCAATGATAAGTCTATGGAAAATTTCCCCCCCAAGAAAAAGAAGAAAGAAGGAACAGATAACACATAATATGGAATAAAAAAAAGAGGATAGAAATATAAATAATATGGATATTAAAAATGATTATAATATGTTATGAACAACTCTGGGCTAAATTTTAATCTTATGTTATTTGCTAAAAATAACTTAAGAAAATATAGAAATACTGAATCAACTAGTTACCATGGAAGGCACTGAATTTTTTAAATTAATTGAAAATTTTCCCAGGAAGGTGTCTCCAGATCATACATTTATTTGAGTCTCAAAAACTTTGAAGAAATAAATTATTCCTAATAAAAAATTGCAGAATATACAGATGTTCTCCAGCTTATGTTGGAGTTGCTTCCTGATAAAGCCATCACGAATTGAAAATATCATAAGTTGAAAGAGCATTTAATTCCCCTTGACTGCTAAGTATTACAGCTTGGCCTAGCCTGCCTTGAAATGCTTGGAACACTCACAGTAGTGCACAGTTCCTTTGAGAGCATCAGCCATTGGTTCTCCTGACTATATGGCTGACTAAGCTGTGGGTCACTTTGTGAGAGTGTTAGCCTTCGGCATATCACTAGCCCCAAAATATACCAAAATTCAGAATTCAAAGTACAATTTCTAATTAATATTTTCAAACCATTGTAAAGTCCAAAAATGGTAAGTCAAGGATGATCTATACTTAAATAAACACAAAAACAAACAAACCTAAGTCACAATATAAATAGCAAAACCACAGGTATTATTTTTAAATGGATAATCATTTTAAAAATCCTAAAAGAAATATTACCTAATAAATTCCAAATTAGTATATATTTTCAGATATTTTTAGATTGCAAGGTTGAGAAGATATAGTATAGTTTTCTACACAGAAGAAAAAATTATTCAATAGTATGCCATCTAAATTCATGGTGTCAACTTTGAGCAAAATAGGAACAAAGAAAAATGCTTTAACCCGGTAATGGATATTTACAGTATAGCTTGTAGCAAGAACCATATATTTACTGATAAGTCTTAATGCATTCCTTTTAAGATCTGGAAATTACCAATATGACTGCCCTTATCTTTCTGATTAAGCACTGCAGTAGCACTCCAGCTATACAATAAGAGAAGGGAAAAAAAAACAGTGTAAGGACTGAGAAATTGTTACCAAAACACTAGGGTTCAGTCTAGGTCCTGCTGCTCACCTCACAGAAAGCTAGTCACTAAGATAACGAGTATTGCTGGAGAAGAAGGCTTTAATCAGGGACTGCAGCCAAGTAGAAGGGGGATCAGTCTCAAATCCACTTCCCTGACCAACTTACATTAAGGGGTTTTATAGCAGGGAAGAAATGTAACTACATGCAAGTAAGGAGGAGTTAGGAAGTGGTAAGAGAATCAGGAGGGATGAGAGGTTTGTTTCCTGATCTGGATATAATGATCTGGAGAGTTTCAGTTCCTTGATACGGTCTGGGAACCTTACGATCAGCTTCCTGAGGAAGGAATTCAGGTAAGACAAATGTAAGTTTCAGGCTTTAAGACTGGGAAGGTCAAATTATACACTTATCGTAACAGACTGTAAACATCAATTCTATGGGACAATTGGAGTGATCTCAAAACAACAAAATTGCTTTAAATAGTTCAGCTATTGTTTTCATATATTCTCAAAATAATTATTGGTAATATATTTACAACATTATATTATATATACTCCAAATATATTTACTCCATTGCTCACTAATTCAAAAAATAATTGTGGAGCACCTTTTATAATAAGCACACAGTGAACAAAGTATTCTAGCCACTCTAATGAGGACTATGTTACTTTAGGCTTAAATAATAAAGTCACATACATTTTATATTAGAAGATAGTAAATATAATGGAGAAAACAAAACAAAACATCAATAACAAAACAGACAACAGAGTAGGGTAGTGGGATCATGAATGTCATGGAGTGAGGTAGGGATTTTAAATAGGAAACAATGAGTAGTGACATTCAAACAATGTATGAACAAAGTGAGGGAAATAGCAATGAAGTGGTCTGGGGAAATAATGTGCCAAGCAGAAACAAAAGAACTAAAAGACCCTGAGCCAAACTAGATCAAGCCCCCAACATTGGGAAGAACAGGAAGGACAGTGCAGATTGAAAGAGGAGTGATGGGGAGAGAATAGTATGTGACAAAGAATTCCCTGGACCCATGCATTTGCACCTTTCTAGATGATAGGAAATTGGCATTCATTAAGAATGAAATGGAGGACTCTCAAGAATTTTGACTAAATAAAACGACACAATCTAATGTTGTAGTAAAAGAAACAAGCTCACTATGGAAACCAGAAAAAAAGTCAGAAAAACATTGTCATAACATTGGTGTGGGGTAATAGTAGCTTAGAACAGGGTAACAACATAGAGTTGGTGATGGAGTTTGAAGTTAGAGACAACAGAATTTCCTGATACATTAGGTGTGGCAGTGATGCATAGGGAGATTCAATATTTTAAAATATAAGGTTTTCCAAAATTACTTGATACATTCCAATCAAAATAAGAAGAGAACTTTTGGGAGACTGGAAATTACAAACTGCTTCTGTATAATGCAGAAGAACTAAAAGCCTAGAAGAAAAAACTTAGTCCTGAAGCAGAAGCACAAGGTGGGTGAAGGGGGTGTGCTACAATGCAATGAGAATCATAATAGTTCTAGAAATGCAGAGTGATACTGGCTGAGTGATAGAAAAGGCATTGGAACAGAAAAATGAGCCTCAAAGAGATCAATGAAAATATAAAAATTAGTAAATAATGAAGGCAGCATTGCATATTAGGAGAAAATAATTAATGAATGATGGTAGAGCAATTAGTTCTCCATACAGAAAATGAATTAAATCAGAATTCCATCATGTACAATATAAAAAATAAATTTACAGTGCATTAGAGACTTATAGGTATAAGGAAAAGCTATAAATATTAAAAAATGTCATTTGACCTTACGGTGAGAGATTTACTAAATAAAATATGAAGAACATAAATCACTGAGAAGATTAATAAGTTCAACACCATAAAATTAAGTACTAGTGCTTATTTAAAAAATACCATAATGAAAATGAAAAAATAACATACTAACATGGAAACTATAAATATAAAGTAGAAAAATAAGCATCCAAAATATGTACATAGCATTTACAAAACATTAAGAAGCAAATAATCTAATAGAAATAATAGACCTTTTATAGAAAACAAAACATAAGTAACTTTATTAGTCACTGAAATGCTGGTTAAATTTTATAAGTCTTCTAGAAGAATATGAATATTATGTTACCGTATGATGGAGAGTATAAGTCTTATTCACTGCTGGTAAGAATGTAAATAATAACCACTTTGAGAAGCTTCTAGGCATTTTCATAAAGTTCAAAGGAATGTATCTTACCACTCAGCAAATCAGCTCTTACGAAATGCCTTAGATATGGGTTTCTAAATAGTGGCCCCAGTGACATTTTGGGCTGGGGAATTCTTTGCTGGAGTAGAGGCTGTTGTGTGTATTGAAGGATGTTTAGCAGTATCCTTGCTTTCTACCAACTAGATGCTGGTCACACTCTCCAGCCAAGACAACCTGGAATGCCTACAAACATTCCCAAATGTCCCTGGAAAGATAAACTTGCCCCAACTTAAGGACCACTACTCTAGAGAAACTTCAAAATATTCAAGACGTAAAGACAAAACTGTTTCTCGCAACAACACTGTAACACCAAAAATCAAGAAACAGACCAAGCACCTATTACACCATGAGTAATTATGGTATTTTCATACCATGTAAAACTATCCAGAAGTACAAATAAGTGACATCCAGCTACACATGTCATGTTGCTACATTTCAGGAGAATATCAACTGAAGAAAGGCAGTCACAGAGTAATGTAATCAATATGATTCAATATGTATACATTATAAAAACATGCACAATTCCAAAATGTGTTTGAAAATTTTTAGATGTACTGAAAAATAGAAAGAAACCCCAAGCAAGTATGAGCAAAATTAAGGTAGTAAAGACAATTCAAGTATCTGGTTTATGATTTTTGAGGAAGACTAAGGGATGGGAGAGACATGGGTGATAGCAGTGGTAATTTTCTTAGGCTGGGGCAGGGAGGGGAAGATACTGCTGTACCTTTTATCATTTTCTTCATACTGGTGGCTTGAAACTGGGCACAATTTAATTCCCCAAATGAATGCTTGGAAAATGTCTAAAACCATCTCAGGTTATCACAACTAGGTGTAGTGGATTGCTATTGGCAGTTAGTGCAATGAGTGTAGGGAATGCACCAGTCACATACAGTGCAAAATGTCAATAATGTTGAGGCTGAGAGACTCTCGTTTAGACTTTACAAATACGTTGTATTGTGTTGAAACTAACAATATTTAATAAAAATACATATTGCACAATGTATTATGAAACAGATTTACTGGTTTATTTAAAATACTATAGAAATTAAAAAAAAATCCAAAGTGAGATTTCCCTTGTCCTCTGATTTCAGGAAAATATCTAAGAGAAAATTTTATATAATTATTGTTCCATATAAGTTTGCATCTTTAATTGGAGAGAAAATCAAACAAGAAAATTTCTGTACGCAGCAAACTTACCATAAAGCTCCAGAAGAGGCTACAACGGACCATTGGGTCATGGTGCTCTGCATGGCTTAGAAATTAGATAGAATCACAGAAACGTGTCCATAGATAATTTGAACAATAATTTTCTCTTTTCTTTCTTAGAGCTTCGACATTGACAAGCCTAGAAATTCAGAAAACAGATTTTTTTAAAAAACAATGAATATTTCAGTGTCTGCTGTTTAAATAAAACTCATCAAGGTTCCAGTGAAGACCACAATGAATTGTGTCTTCAAATCATCTATAAAAAGCCATGCAATTGAAGTCCAGCACTGTGATCAGTTGCTGTCAAGGTCTACTTTGTCAGCTTGTTCAAATCCCCACTACCCATGGAGTTCCTCAAAGCTCAGTTCTATCCCTTTTTATTCTACTGCTTCTCCGTAGAAAATTTATTTTGCTTCCACAGCTTCAGTGATATACTAACTAGGTAAATCACAAAGGCAGCCCTATCTTGAGATCTCTGCTTGAATACACAAGTCTATCTAATATCTCACTTGAATTTTCAACAAATATCATAATCCATTACGTTTAATGTATTTAGGTTCCCTTAAGTTCCTTTGTTGTTAATGGTTAGGATCCATCTAACAAAAACTCCTAGAAATATGAGAAACCTATTCCCATATTCCCAGGTTGAGACCATATTCTTCCAACCACAGCCACTAAGTTTCATTTTAAACTGTTTCTTCTTTTCAATTTTTTTTAGTCCAAATTCTTTTGCCTCAACTACTGCAATAGCATCCCAACTCCCCTTCTGAGTCCACTGTTGCATCTGATTCTTGGATGGTTTAAAGAGGATGTATTTTTGTTTTACTTTATTAATAAACGACCTGATGCTCCTTAATTAATTGTTTTAACATATTTGCATTGTTATAATGGCACAGCGTAATGCACAGTGTTCTCAACTTGGCCTTAAAGGCTGTGCAGGATGTGACCCTGAGCGTCTTTGTGCCATTCCTGGTTTCTGGGTCAACCTCCAGCTCTGTGTTCCAGCCACATTAACCGTTATTCAGCTATTACATTGTGCTGTGCTTTTTCATGCCTTCTTCCATGTTTTTTGTAGATTATGATGGTTTCTTTTGTGTATGCCTCCATGTACCTCCCCCCATCATGAATACAAATTCATAAATTATTTTGATGCCTGTTCTTCCTCTGTTAGAATTTAAGATTCATAAGGATAGGCATCACGGGTATTCTATTCAACACTGAGTTTCAGCATCTAACATAGTTTCTTACACTAGTAGGAACTTGCAAATATTTATGGATAAATGAATGAATGAATGGATAAAAGTCAACCTGTAAACTCTGCATTGGGGAAAAAATATTAAAAAAATACATCAAATGCAGCCCAGGAAATACTTGTGAGTGACGTGACGTTTATTTATGGAAACTGAAACATCCCTCTAATTTGGGGTTTCAGAAGGCTTTTGAAAACAGATGCTCACCACATTTGCTCATTCACCCACTTTTTCAGGTAACAAGCATTTTCTGAGCCCCTGCTATATGCTAAGTACCCTCATGAACACTGGAAATGGGTTGTCACATAAAACGGCCTATATTTGATCAGTTGATAATTGGCTGTGATTAGTATATTGCTAAAGGTAAACTTCCCTTTGTGAAAATTAGAAAATATCATGCTATTATGTTCTTTTTGCTGAAATTAGTGAGCTGTTGCTCTTAATTTTTCCCCAGAAAGTAGGAGTATGATATTTCTGAAATATTGTAAATTCTTTCTACTTGAATATAAGTGGGGACATATAGAAGGTGGAGGAGTTATAACACCCATTTAGTCTCCATGGAGGACTCCATTAGCCAAGGAACTGTTCACTGGTAGCTCAAAAGAGTTTCATTCTGTGTATATAAATCTAAACAATATGCCTCAAGGGACATTCATACCCACTGTTAATGAAACCCAATTATGGGTCATGCTGCAAGTTAATCCCCAACAATCTGAGATCTTGCAGTACAATAAGATGTTTCACTAGGACTTTTCCTGCAGTAAAGACAGTGAAAGAATATGAACAATTATAGTCACTTGTGCCATGTCTATATACAAATAATCAAAAACTAAGGCTGTGAGAGCTCTCTGCTTCAGACTGAAAACAGCAGAAACCCTCTTATTGGAAAACAAAAAAAAGGCTATTCTATAATAATTAAAATCTATATGAATTAAATATTCTTGAGGATCCCAAACGTGGCAAAATAATCAAATTGCAACTAAAAACATTTCTGTGGCTTTTACAAAAGACTTTTATTTTACTTTTTAGAAATCCTGGTGAAAAAAATTTTTTAATTCATCTGATAGTATTAAATGCTTTGGAAAGCTGGGATTATTGTTTATTATTCAATTTGGAGGAAGCTATTAATGATAATGATGTATGTTGAGAATAAATAAATTATTTTGGGATAGTAAAAGTGCAATTTCCCATAGTGGAAGATTTACAATTTGATCACAATTTCTATTTTTGAAGTGAAAGAGACTTTTCTTTATTTCTGGGCTTTTAGAAACTGTGACCCAGTGATCTTTTAACCTTGGGGAACACTTAAAAGGAAAGCCCAAAAGTGGTTTCTTATTTAACCTAGTCAAATCATCCAAGTGCCTTGGTGGGTCTCCCAAGATCCTTGAAATGGATTTGTCAGTGATATAATGTATTACCAGAAGTCTCTCTGGATCCCCAGTGAAATTGCGCCATTGTTGCTCAAATACATTTATTTCCCAAGAGAAAATTTAACATGTATCTTTAGTAGTAATACAGCACATATAAGCCCTTGTTTAACGTTTTTGTATGAACGTTACATGTCAACTTCTCTTTGAAAATATCACACCATAATCTATATTTAGAACGGTTTACATATTTCTTCCCATACGGAAAGTTAAAATCCCAAGAAATAAAATAGAATTAGAAAGGAAATGTTACAATTTTAAGATGAGAAATGAAACCACCATTGGGAATTACCGACTCTTTCCTTTAAGAAATGGGAAGTGATTCATCTTGGCCACTATGGCTTTTGCTGGTTTCACTGCTGAGCCAGGCATTCTATGAGCCAGAAGCCAACGTGGTCACCTGTGCAGCACCCTCCATGCTCCTGTGCAGGGAGGCCTGCCAGAAGCACTCTGGGCTTCATCTCAGAGCTATTAGAAAGCAATCAGGGAAATGATTAGACCTCAGTCGAGAGCCAAGTTGGGACTTCAGATGCTTGTCAGATACTGATTCCTCTGGAATAGAACTGCTCCCTGAATCATCTTATCAGGCCACCTCCAGACTTCAGGCATAGCCCTTAAAGCGCTAGTTCTCTGGCAGGCAGGCTTTTGAAACTGTCTTACATAACTGTTGTCAGATCAGGTATTTTTAAATTAAGACATTTTAGAGGGGAAACGACAGATTCTGCCTCTATTAAATATTTGGAGAAATGTCTGTATTCAGGACTGAATATGTTGCTTCCAGTTTATAGGACCAGCCCATTAACTGCTAGGAAGGAGGCAAGCTGGCCGTGGTGTTTCCACCACATCCATTTATATAATAATACTAATAACAATAGTAATGGTAACTACATCTTATGTAGAGCTTGCTATATGAGAGTCATTATACTCTGAAGCTATGATACATCAACTCATTCATTCTTCACAGGTCTATGAAGCGGTATTATTGTTCCTAATCAACTATGTGTAACCTTGAAGAGGTTGAGTCATTTTTACAAGATTTTACATGGCACAATATGTTAGCTGATACTCACATTCAAGTGTGAATTATGTCTAACATTATATCCCTGAGCACAACATTTTATTGCAATTTCGTTGCAGTCTTATGCTTGACAGCCCCTCTTTTCCTTCCCCAGAATCTCTTATACACACAGTACACTAGGATTCTCCCCACCCTCATCCCTGCTTGCACACCCAATATTATTTCCCCCCAGAGCAGAAATGTCATATCTTTAAGCCAGTTACACCTTGGACATTTCTGTTTTGTACTCTAGAAGATCATGCATGAGCTCCTATACCTCACTTGTGAACAAACCAAGGAGATGTCTTCTTGAATTCCTTTATAGTTAAAAAATGCATCACCCTTCTAAACTTTCTTTAGAACTCAGAAGACTATAAACACAAATTATGAAAACTCTGTCATCAAGCTGCTTCCAGTTCTTATACCTTTGTGTGATGGATCCTCCCTGCCATCTGTGTAATCATGTTTGACACTTGGTGATGAATCTTTCAATGCTCTCAACCACTCTTTACTCGATTTCGACTATGGAGTCACACCCTATCATTTGTAATTTACATTAGACTTTATTTCTTTTCTGGGTTTTTGTGATTGGTAGCATTTTCTAGCCCGATGTTTATAATAAATAGGAAAGCTGTGATTCAAGATGTATGAGAATGATATTTTTTGACCTTGATTTCATTTTCTTTGGAGCATACGAATCATATAGGAATGATATTTCAAGATGCCAGACTTTTATTCATGTCAGAGTAAGTTAACTAAATTGTATGCAATGCATTGGATCACGCTGAAGCCAAAACAGCTGCTGCACCCGCCCACATATTCATGGCCTTTCCAATATCAAATCATTTCTTTTCCATTTAGACTAAGATGTGAAAGAAACAAGAGGGAAAATAAAATGTTGCTTTACATGTTTTAGACAAGATTGAAAATCTATTTTCTAATTTTCATGTTATTATTATGAGTGTTTTCTTGTAACATTTTAGAGATTCCTTTAAATAATAATAACAGGATTTATGAACACTATTGTATTTTGGATGGACTTAAGCACTTCACATATATTATCTGGTTTAATTTTTTAAACAGACCCTTGAATTGTTTACTTTCATCTGTGAAACACAAAAGAGATTAAATCACTTGCCCAAGGTTACACAGCTAGTAATCATTAGCAGCAGCTCAAATATACCAGGAATCCAAATTTATAGTGTCACCTAGTAACCCTATTCTATTTAGATATTATAAGAGTGATTTGAAATTATCATCATCTAGTATAAAATATAAGCTTTTGACAAGCCCTAAATATTTATAAAATTATTCAACCATTTACTTACTTAATTTTAACTTCTTGATCTCCCTACTAGAAGAAAAGGAACAGTAGGTCATGGATACGTCCATCTTATACCATCTTCTATTCCCAGAACTTAAAATAGTGCCATACACACAGCAGGGGTTTTATGAATATTTATGGACTGAATGAATGAGCAAATGAGAGAGACATATTTCAAATTCAGGTAGGTGTCTATGAGGCTGATTATCCTCAGTCAATTTCAGTCACAGTTTCTGTTGAAATGAAAGATCCACAACAGGTAAGACAACTTTCACCAAGGGTAAAATGTTTATATCTCACTTTTGTATATAAAAAAGTTGAAATACTTTAGAAAATTAGAAGACATTTTCTGCCTGCTCATTCAATAAATGTTGATTCATATTCACCTGACGTTGGATGGGGGACAATTTCATAGCAAATCTGATATAAATTTGTTTGAAAAAATTTTCCAGGAGCCCCTTTTTTATCCTTGAAATTAAAAATATACATGTGAATCTTTTTTATTGTTTCCCTGAAAATATTTCCTGTTTTTTAAAGCCCGTTTTTCCATTCAATTTTAAAAGGACTCTTCAAATATATATTTGATTATACTTTTTTCTTTCATAATATATATATTATTTAAAAGTTTTTAAATTACAAATATTGATTCTCTTTTCCACTTTGCTAACATGTCTGAATTTCTGCTTGAGTAATTTTTCATATTGCTGCTTTGTCATTCTTTTTCTTTCTTCTAAATGTCTGATAAGCCATTTAATTCTAAACAAATTTAAAACAAATCTCAAGTAAGACAAATAATTCAACGCTACTTACATACAAGACCAGAGCATTAAAAAAATAAGAAACTAAATTAATAATATAGACTAAAATGCCACAAAAATAGTAAAAACTACATGAGGACAGCGATAAAGTACATCAATTATTATAAAGTAAGTTTGGGAAAAATGCAACATAATTTTTTTTAGAACTAAAATAACAAAAACCCCTGAGTTCCTTTTACTAGATAAAAATGATCACTAATACTTTAAAGTATTTTCTCACCTCTCACTCTCTCTCACTCTCTTCATGCCCATATATACAATTTTGAACCTGTAGATAAATTTGGTTCCTGCATGATTCGACATTATGAAATGAGGTATTCTTCAAAATCTCTAAAAATTATTTGAGAGCTGAATTTAGTGGTGTTTTGTATGTTTTTGTGTGGATGTATCATTTTGCATAGCCTGGCTTCTCTTGTTAGATATTTATGTAGCTTTACAGTGTACTATGATAAATGATGATACATATCCTTGATATAATTTTGACATAGATTTTTCCTCAGGATCCATTTTGCTAAGTTATATTGCCAAGTCAATAAGTATAAATGTATTTTATGCTTTTGATTCCTATAGCCAATTTTCTCAAAGGGAGTCATGACAATTAACAATCTCAAAGTCTCAAAAATGACTAAATCACAGTACTGTGAATTATGCTGTGTTATTCTGCCTATAGTGGTCTCCAGTACTGCTATGGTCTGAATGTTTGTGTCCACCCAGCATTCATATGTTGAAATCCTAATCCCTACAGTGATTATAGTAAGAGCTAAGGCCTTTGGAAGTTATAATTGAGATCAGTGCCCTTATAAGAGACCCTGGAGAGCAGGCTAGTCCCTTGCCATGTGAGGTCACAGTGAGAAGACATCCATATATGAAGGAAGTGGGCTCTCACCAGAACCTCACTGATCCTCGACATTCCAGACTCTAGGATTATAAGAAATAAATTTCTGTTGTTTATAAGCTACCCAGCTTAGTATATGTTGTTATAGTACACAGGTAGACTAAGGCAAATACTTGGGTCTCATTAGAAATAAGCTGATTCTACTCAGCCAGAATCTATGTGGGGCAGCTTCCATTAACTTCTGCTGTTCAGCATAAGGCTCAAACGTATTGAATATAGTCATCCTATTTTCCATCCATCCCATGCTCATCCCCAGCTCTTCTTCTCTGAAATAGTAGGTGTTTGTAAGAGATCCTGCCAGTGTCTTTTGCACTCCATTTCATTTCCAGTAAAAGCCACAGTTATGCCTTGCTGGTTTTGTCCTTGGTTAAGCAACCAAAAACCTCTAGGAAATGAGCTGGAGAGGAGAGAGTCCAAGTGATGGGCTGCCTGAGTCTGTTTACACACTTCACCTTTACTCCTTAATTTCTACTTTCTCATTACTCCTATTCCAAATACAGTCTACATAAAATATAAAAGTCAACCAATTTTGAACTTGTAGATAGATTCATTGAACAAGAATCTGTTTCTTTGCCAAATATTTAATGTTTTTAGGACAAAATACCTTACTTATCATCAAGCCCACAAACCATAAGAAATCAAAATTAACATTTCACAACCAGTTTTACCATGTACCCTTAGCTTCATTCTTTGTGAAGCTTCTCATAATTGTTGTTCAGTGATATGTTTGATTTCTCCTAATCCTGTGATATCTATAATTATTTCCAGATCCACTATAAGATTACTGGTATATCTGTCTCTTCATTATAGTCTTATATAAAAATGAATAACTTTATTACATCCCCAGAAATATTTCAGCAGTAGATCCATTCATTTATGTATTTATTTATGGTTTTTATTTGATTTTCTTTCAAGGACATCACTTAACTCCCATTATCGTTACTCAAGTAACAAAATGTCTATTTAATATGCAAAAGCTATTGCTATTGCAAGCATATTTGTTGCTATCCTATAACAGAAATCTCTTTGAGTGTAACAGTGCCCCACATACACAGAAATCCAGGTGAGAAGCAGGTAACCCTTGAGGAATGGAGGGGGAGTAGGAATTCAAGATGCAAGATCCAACATGATTTAATACATAAGTAGGCATATGAAAATAGGAAGAATGAACCAAGAAAACTTCAGTGTTAATAGAATTAGAGAAGTGAGAAGGAAGAGATGGCTATGAAAGTCATGTAATGACTTTATTTTGCAGACACGATGAATTAAGGAAATTGTAGACTATTTGGTTATAAATTTAAGCAGGGAATAGAAAATGTGCCACTGATCGGGAAAACTATAAAAGCTATAAAGATGAAGATTTAATTATAAGCCTATGAATTAATGACAAAAATAGATTTCTTTGTGGGTACATAGGAGAGAATATATCCAGCTGGTGATATCAAGGCTGTAGTGAGCTGTGGAAGGAGTGGGTGGAGAAGATTTAGTAAGGCAGTGGAGAAAGCAATAAAAGTTGTTATTATTTAGATTAGGAAAACCAAGAAAATGGAAAATTATGAACATTTAGTTTGACAGTGTGCAGAGCATCCTTAACAGAAATAAATCAGATATTTGAGGAGTTGGATAGAAAGTAAATGAGCATGCTAAAATTAATTTCTAATATAAATAGTAGATGGATGGATGTTAGATAGTAAAAATACAAAAACAAAAGACAAAGTTAGATGACAAAGCAAATGACAAACTGAGAAAATGCCTTGGGTAAAGAAAGAGTGGTATTTCCTATTTTGTTTTGTTGTGCTTTAAATAGAGAAAACTGGACATGTCTGAAAAAGTAGTTAATGAGAATATTAGTGAGACCACATTATTCTCAAAGAAAATAATTAACTTAACAAAATCACCAAGGAAGCAAGAATCACTGATCAAGAAAATACAGAAGCTACCCTCTTGTCACAGGTCTTCTCCCTAATGATTGAAATTAACAAAGCAAGATGGAGTGATAGAAATTTTGCAGTAGAAAACTTTATGAGATCACATATAGAGTTGCCCTAGTTTTCTTAACACAGGATAAGCATAATCTATACCAATTTAGCAAGTGATATAGTTTGTATCTGTGTCCCCATCCAAATCTCATGTTCAATTGTAATCCCCAGTACTGGAGGTGGGGCCTGGTGGAAGATGATTGGATCATGGGGGTGGATCCTTCATGAATGGTTTAGTGCCATCCCTTTGGTGTGGTTCTCATGATAGAGTTCTCACAAGATCTGGTTGTTTATAAGTGTGTGGTATCTCACACCTCCTTATCTTCCTCCTGCTCTGGCAATGTAAGATGTACTAGCATCCCCCTTCACCTTCCACATTGATTGTAGGCTTCCTGAGGCCTCCTCAGAGGTGAAGCAGATGCTTCCATGCTTCCTGTACAACCTATAGAATTATCAGCCAATTAAACCTCTTTTCTTTATAAATTACAGCATATCAAGTATTTCTTAATAGAAGGGCAGGAATGGAATATACTAAAAATTTGTACCAAGGAGTAGGGTATTGCTAGAAAGACACCTGAAAATGTGGATGCAGCTTTGGAATTGGGTAACAGCCAGATATTGGAAGAATGTGGAGGGCTCGGAAAAAAGGCAGGAAAATAAGGAAAATTTGGAACCTCCTAGAGACTTACTGAATGGTTACAACAAAAATGCTGATAGTAACATGGACAGTGAAGACCAAGCTGAGGAGGTCTTAGATGGAGATGAGGAACTAAGTGGGAACTGGAATAAAGGTCACTCTTACTATGTATTAAAAGAGATTGGAGGCATTGTGCCTCTACCCTAAGGATCTGTGCAACTTTGAACTTCAGAATGATGACTTAGGGTTCTGTTAGAAGAAATGTCTAAAGGACAAAGCTTTCAAGATTTGACCTGGCTGCTTCTAACAACTTATGCTCATACATGTGAGTAAAGAAGTGATATAAAAGTGCAGCTTATATCTAAAAGAGGAGTGGAGCATAACGTTTGAAAATTTTGCAGCCTTGCTATGTAGTAGAAAAGAAAAGCTGCCTGGGCATGGTGGCTCATGCCTTTAATCCCAGCACTTTGGGAGGCCGAGATGGGCAAATCACGAGGTCAGTAGTTCAAGACCAGCCTGGCCAACATGGTGAAACCCCATCTCTACTAAAGATACAAAAAAAATTAGCCAGGTGTTGTGGTACATACTTGTAATCACAGCTACTCAAGAGGCTGAGGCAAGAGAATCGCTTGAACCTGGGAAGCAGAGGTTGCAGTGAGCTGAGATTGCACAATTACATTCCAGGCTGGGAGACAGAGCAAGACTCTGTCTCAAAAAAAAAAAAAAAAAAAAAAAAAAAGAAAGAAAAGAAAAAGAAAAAAGACAAGTCAATTTTCAGTGGAGGAATTAAAGCAGGCTGCAGATATGAGCATATGTAAAAAGGAGCCAACTGCCTCAAAGGCATTTCAGAGATTTTTATGGCAGCCTCTGTCTCATCATAGGTTTGCAGGGCTAGGTGGGAAGAATAATTTTATAGGAAGGGCCCAGAGTCCTGCTGCCCTGCACAGCCTTGGGGAACTTGCCCCACATCCCGGCTGCTCCAGCTCCAGCTGTGGCTCCAAGAGGCCCAGGTGGGTCACTGCTTCAGAAAGTGCAAACTGTAATCCTTGGCAGTTTCCATATGGTTTTAAGGCTGTGGACACACAGTGTAAAATATTTGAGACTTGGGAGATTCAACCTAGATTTCAGAGGATAGATGGAAAAGATTCAATGTCCAGGAAGAAACCTACTGCAGGAATGCAGCCCTCTTGGAAAATCTCTACTAGGGCAGTGCTGAAGGAAAATATGGGCTGGAGCCTGCACACAGAATCCCCACTGGGGTACCACCTAGTGGAGCGGTGAGAAGAGGATCACCTTTCCCCAGACTCCGGAATGGTAGAGCCACTGGCAGCTTACCCCCTGCCCCTGGGAAAGCCATAGGCACTCAATATCAGCCCATGAGAGTACCCATAGGGGCTGACCCCTGCAAAGCCACAGGAGAAGAGCTGTCCAAGGCCTTGGGAGCCCAACTTCCTGAACCAGTGTGCCCTGGACATCAGACATGAAGTTGAAGGAGATTATTTTGAAGCTCCAAGATTTAACAACTACCCTACTGGGTTTCCGATGTGCATGGGGCCTGTCTGCACCCCCTTTCTTTTGGCCAGTATCTCCTTTTTGGAGTGGGAGTATTTACTAAATGCCTATCCTCCCATTGTATCCTGGGAGGAACTAACTTGTTTTTTAACTTTACTAGCTCGTAGGTAGAAGGGACCAGCCTGTGTCAGATGAAACCTTGAACTTTGGACTTTTGAGTTAATGCTAGTATGAGTTAAGACTTTGGAAACTGTTGAGAAGGGATGACTGTATTTTGCAATGTGCATACATGAGATTTTAGAGGGGCCAGGTACAGAACGACATGGTTTGGATCTGTGACCCTACCCAAATCTCATATTAAATTACAATACTCAGTGTTGAACATAGAGTTTGGGGGTGGGGTGATAGGACCATGGGGATGAATCCTTCTTGAATGGTTTAGCACTGTGCCTTTGGTGCTGTGTTTGTGATAGAGTTCTCATTAGGTCTGGTTGTTTGAAAGTGTGTGGCACTTATCCTTTCTCTCTCTTCCTCCTGCTCTGGTTTTGTGGATGTGCCTACTTCCCCCTTCACCCTATTCCATGATTGTAGGTTTTCTGTGGCCTCCTCAGAAGCTGAGCAGGTACTGCATGTTTCCTGTACAGCCTAAAGAATCATGAGCCAATTAAAATTCTTTTCCTTATAAATACTCTCAGGTATTCTTTATAGTAGTGCAAGAATGGACTAATACAGCAAGAGCACTAGGTCAAGGCCAGGTAAAAGGAGAGAAAATTACTGCCACTACTGTGAAGACAAGATGAAGGAAAGATGGTCATGTTAAGTTTAATGGTTACAATAAAAGTTACATGACTTTTTAAGTTACTGATGCATATGCAAGACAATGTTATTATGTTGGTAGCCTTTTAAAATAGCTATTATTAAAATGTTCTTTTTCTTACTTTTTTTTTCCCAAAAAGGTGAGACGACATAATGTATCTCAGTGTAGACCTCTGTATGTCCAAACTAACTGGGAATCTTTGGACTTCTTAAATTTGGATGTCTGTTTTCTTCCCAAGATGTAGGATGTTTTCTGTCATTATTTCTTCATTTTTTTCCTTTTTTTATTTCATAGGTTTTTAAAGAACAGGTGGTGTTTGTTACATGAATAAGTTATTTAGTGGTGATTTCTGAGATATCAGTGCACCTACCACCCAAGCAGTGTACACTATATGCAATGTGTCATCTTTAAATAAGCATTGTTTACCTTTCACTCTATCTACTTCTTCTGTGAGTCCCATAATTTGTAGATCAGTTTGCTTAATGGTGTCCTGTAAATATTACAGGTGTTCTTTACTCTTTTTAATTTTTATTTTCTCATTTTTTTATCCTCTAGATAATTTCAAATAACTTGTCTTCAGGTTCACTGGTTCTTTCTTCTTGATCAAGTATGATGTTAACATTCTATTGCATTTTTTATTTCAGTCATTGTGTTCGTTAGCTTCTGAATGTTTTAATGATGTCTATTTCTTTGTTGAACTTCACTTGTTCATTTATTGCTTTCCTGATTTCCAAATGATTTGTCTATTTGTGCTTTCTTGTATCTTATTAGCATTTTAAGAATAATTATATTCAATTATTTATTAGGAAATTTACATATCTCTATTTCTTTGAGGTCAGTTGCTGGAAATTTATTTTGGCCTTTCGATTGCACCATGTTTCTCTATTGCTTTGTATTTCTTTTAACCTTGTATTACTCTCTATACATTTGAAGAAGTAATCACCTCTTCCAAACTTTAGTCTGGGTTTGGTAGGAAAAGATCTTTACTGATGAGTGGGTATCAGGGCACAGGCTGTCTGATGTGTATAGTGGCACTGAGTCTGGTAATGTGCAGAGATGCTGGCTCCCAGATGCGTGATGATGACTGATTCAAAATGCATAAATGTGAAAAACTCCTTGTCCAAGGAGGTATGTTGATATTGAACCTGGTGGTTGCATGGTAGCTCTGGCTCCAAGGGGGTGCTGCAGCATGGGCTCTGGGCAACTCTAGTTGCTTGAATTTGTTTCGGCAAAGACCGCAGGCATCATTGGTGGCAAAGAATGTGTGTGTCTGTGGTGGCAGCAAAGGCTGCTGTAATTCTTGGTAGCAAATGCTGCTGCTGTCTTCCTCCTCTCATTTCCCCCAGTAAGGAAATTTGTGGCAAGGGGATTCTTTCTGGCACTGAGGCTTGCCAACCTAGGGAATGAAGCCATGCAGATAAAATGCTTCTCACCCTTTTATACACAGCCATTTTTGTTTTATTGTGCTTCACTGAGCTGCTGCAGCATCTTAATTATACTTTGGAGCTCCCTCAGAGCTATTTTTTATCCATGGATAATTGCTAAATATTTCTGTTTGTGTGCATGGGAGGAATTTGGGACCTGCTATTTTACCATCTTACTGATATCACTTCCTAAACTCTCCAACTTAATGGTGTTATTCCCACTTCATACTACTCTCTTAATGTACAATCTCAAAATTACTTCCCCTGCCCCTGCCAATACTTATTGGATATGTCCTGAAGCTTCTGCAGAATATGGTCCTGGAGTGATGTTCTAGGTTTGCTAAACCTAGTCTGACTTCACACTAGTCACTATTCTGCATGTTGGTTGGAAATGTTAGTCCTCAAGGGCTTGTGAGTTGTAACAAATCAGGGCCCATCTACTTCTAAGTCAAGGAAACTGCACTAGCCATTGACTGGGAGGAGTAGATGGCTCCCTCAGGCCCAGAGAGTTCAGCAGAATCTGCAGATTCAGGATTTTTCAAGTGTATCATTCCAGGTATTTCTATCACACGTCTCAGTGTTCCACTGCTTCCCAATCATTGTCCTGATGGTAGTATAGCAGACCATCTGGTTTTGAGAATTCTGACTTCTCCAGAGCATCACAAACATTAAATTACCTCCTGGGTTTCTTCTTTATTTTCTTCTGAATGTTGCAGAAAGATTTTTATACCCTCTTACAAACTCACTGGCTTACATTTATTTTTTAGTTTGTGATTAATCAGCCTCAGCTTTTCATAGCTGTTTCTTCCCATATTTCTATGCCCCAAAGAAATACCAGTTTAATAGGCCTTATAATCACTATAACCCGGAACCTCTGAAATGCATGAGATATGAGTGCATTTCCCTCCACCTTCATTCCATATGAATTCACCACAGTGAACTTCTGCAACATGCCAAGGGCTGTCTGCTCCCACCAGCAATGGGGTTCTCACGGTGACTTATCTAGTTTGTGATACAGCTCCAATATTCCATGTAAGAATTTATTTCATAAAGCTACTTTTACTATAAATTCCAAATTGCTGAAAACAGATACCAATAGAGACATTTGAGTGCTGATGTTTATTGAGAATTTTACTAAAAGATATCTATAAATAAAGAGAACAGATTTTGTTAGAAATGGAAGTTGGTCTTTGATGTAGTTGCAACAGAAGCCTCAGCCAATTGCATGTGGGATTTTAAGAGTGTGATAACCCTTATTACTTGTCCTCTTGAGACAAGGGAATTAGGACTTTTTATTCCACCAGATATCAGTTATCAGAGTTCAGCTGCTTCCAGCAAGGATGTCATAACTTTGGCTGAGGCAGCTACCTTCGGCCAGAGAAATTTTTGAGAAGGAACCCAGCTACAAGCCATTGGTAGCCAATACTGCCAGAAGAAATGAATATTTCAGTCCTGATCTGATGAAACAACACAGTATCTGTTAATTAACTACTTACACCCTAACAAATTCAAAGTGCATTTCTCCTCCATAGTTTTCTTACAATTATTATAAATCTATACTGCATGAATATTTGTACTCATATTGCCACCACAAAAAAATCTAATTTTACCTTTTACTTGTGACTGAATTTACAGAAACATTCCGTATAACATCAGATATTTTATGTTTTATAGCGTGAACCTTTATTCTATGAATTTGGTAAAAAATGGAACCCATTACTATTGGAAATCACTTCACTGATTTTCTATCTGAAACATCAATTGGAATTAGTGTAAAACAGTTAGCACTTACTGTTTTTGGAGTTTTATTTGCTAATAGTATCTATGCATTAAAAGCCTCACCTGCTGGGTGTGGTGGCTCACGCCTGTTATCCCAACACTTTGGGAGGCTGAGGCAGGAGAATCATGAGGTCAAGAGATTGAGACCATCCTGGTCAATATGGTGACACCCCATCTCTACTAAAAATTCAAAAATTGGCTGGGTGTGGTGGCACATGCCTGTAGTCCCAGCTACTTGGGAGGCTGAGGCAGGAGAATCGCTTGAACCGGGGAGGCAGAGGTTGCGGTGAGCTGAGATCACGCCATCGCACTCCAGCCTGGGCAACAAGAGCGAAACTCCGTCAACAACAAAAAAAGACTCACCTATATTTTTGTTGAACATATTAAAATGAGTAAAATTATTTTGGAAAAATATTTGATCTAAGTAAAATGTCATTCTTCATAATGGTGTGTAAAGGTACCCTCTGCAATTGCTCAGGTTAGTTCATTATTATTACATCCAAAATATTTGCTGATATTCCATAGATGCTAAAGATTCTTGTACAGATTTCTTTTCTGGCTAATTGTATATATCAACAATCTTTGTGCAAATATTACTTTTATTGGAAAATATCTGTAGAAAATGGAAATTTAGAACTCAACTTTTAATTGTTAGCTTTCTTTTTATTTTATTTACTTTCACTGAAATAGTTTATTGCAAAATAAAAGAACATTATCAAATAAAAAATGAAAAGTTACAGATTTATACAATAAATGGCAAAAATCTCTGTAGCAAGAGCTTCCAGTCTACTCTATATGTGTGGTAGCCTCTATATCAAATACGAACCTAACCTGTAATTCCCATAGAAACCTTGGCAGCTTCATGCATCTTGCCAGCCTTGATAGGCCACATCGAAGCTGACTGGTATTCCAAGTATCCCCTAAGGCAACATCATCTTATACTACTGCCACAGCCACCCCAATCCATAAGAGCAAGTTGTCCCCTCCCCTTGCTGCACGTGCTGGGTCCACTTTTATCCATCAAGTGTCTTGCTTACTAGTCATTAGTTTTATAGCATTGGTAAAGATTGGCAAAGAAAGATGAGATATCGCTGATTTCTTTTACAATTTGTAAAGGTATCAATCATGGGAACCCTGTTCAATACACTTGAGTCACACGTGCCACTAGATGATACCATGCTGGAAGCTAAAAGTTGAAAGTAGAGATCCAAAATCTAATCCAGTTATTTCAATTAAACAACAATTCATCAAACAATGAAATATCTGGAACACATCTCAAACTAAGTGGGAGGCTGGGAAAGTAACCATTTATTGGGATTGTTTTAGGAGATGAATACATTTGAGAAGAATCAGGAAAAGCCCGTATCTGCCATTAATTTGTAGAGAAACAGATAAATAGTGTAGTTACGGCTTCCCTAACCAGATGTGGCCATCAAACAGATTGTACCGAAAAAGCAGACAACGAAAGCAATCCAAGACAGACAAGGATATGATGAGAAGGATGGAGAGCTCCAGGGTCAAGAAAAGCAAAATTGGCAGAGACTTCATTGCTGATGTAGCTCTCTCTGAGGTGCTCACAGAATGGGAATTTAAATAAAGTAGCCAAAACCACTGGACTGAGAGAATTAGAATATCCCCAAATACATGCAAGAGCTGTCCTCCTTTGAAATAATTGCAGAGGGTTTAAATGTTAAGTGAGACAAGGATTCATTTTTTTCTGAGACACCAGTCTGACTCAGTGAATGTTTCATATACTGTGACCCAGATCCTTACTGAATATTCCATGCATATATCTCACATAATTCTTAAAAATCTTAGCCGATGATGATGCCTTTTCCCTGATGTTGTATTTTGCTTCCTTGGTAACTTCTAAATGCTGCCACATTTCTGCTATTTTACCTTCTGCACACTGTGGATGCTGTGATGAGAGGGCATACTCAATTGCATTGAAACTGGTGAAATGGGAAAGCGTGGAGTTGGAAGTTATACTCTCTCCTTGTCCATATTGATCACATAAAGGCTCTGTCTGTGGGGAATCCTGTGGTCCAGTTGTGTATAAAGAGCTTTCGCCTTCTACACACAGGACCACAGACATTTCGGCTCCTTCCCACGTTGGTAAGCCCTGCATTGTCATTCTAAATTTCTGAATGTCAGAAATGTGTGTCCAACCTGCATTCAGGCAGAGCCATCACAGATCAAATGGCTGAACCTCGTCTGTCTATACAGGTGATCCGGTCATCATAGCAAGTCTAGATGCGGCTCCGCAGTGAGCAAAAGTTAACTGTCTCTGGGTGTCTTTGGTACCTCACTGTCTTTCACATTGAGAGAAAAAAGAAATACTTCCACCAAGTTTTCAAGTTATAAGTTAAATTAGGATCTTATTTTCAGTAGCACTTTACTGTGGGTTAAAGGGCAAAACCAGACAGTTAAACACATTTTCTCACTATTGTAAACCAGAATATGTATAAAGTCTAAATATTTGGGGCAGAGAGCTAGATCTGGGGAAATTGGTAACTAATGACTTACCTCTGCTTTGTTTATGATACCATTTGCTGCCTTTGACTATTGGTTAAATAGTTTTTATTCTCTTTGTATTTTACTGTGCAGAATTATATACCACTATTTGTTTCCATTTTTGATCTCTTTTTGTTCGAAGACAACTCCTGTGTTGGTAAATTTAAAATAAACTGGCAACTTTGGTTTGTAATAGGGCCTGATACTTAAGTAACAGAAAAAGTAGATGAACATTTAAACAAGTTTGTTGGGGCAGGTAATGTTTCTAGCATTGAAAGAAGTGATTATATTCACAGATCTATCTATCTATCATCTATTTATCTATGTATCCATCTAATTTATCCTCATTTATCAATAAGGAAGAAAGAGAAGGAAGAAGAGGAGGAAAAAGAGGATGAAAAGCAAGAAAAGTAGTAGGAGGAGAAAAGATTAAACAAGCAAATGAATGAAATCCTCATAATATTGTAAGTAATAGAATATTGAGTATCAAAACAGTATGTTATAGAAACAATAGGACACAAAACTAATATTCTGGTTAGATGAAGAAGAATTAAATTAAAAAAATAAAGAAGTAGACTTTTGTCAGGAGTTGAGAGTTGGTTTTTGTCTTCACACATTACATTCAGTCACATGCTAAATAATGCAAGTACAGGGTATACAATTTATGAAAGTCAGTAACACTTGACATGTACAATTCAATAGAAAATCTGAACATTAGTTTATTTGTTTCTTTCTGTGGTTAATGGTCAATATTCATATTTCACTTACCAAATGATGGCATTAAAAATGTATGAAATTTTATTTTCCAGTTTTCCCCCGACACTCCCTGTTAGCAGCCCTGACTATGGTACTTTCTCATGGCTGTTATTAACATGCTTTTCACCAATGGTTCTCAAATGTTTTTTCCACATGAATCAGTAAATTTATGGGAGGAGTGCATGTGGATAACAAAAGAGGGGGTTTCCAATTTCTTATTGTATCAAGTAATAGAATTACAATTAAACATCACCATAATTTTCAAAAAGAATGCACTATTTTGCCAAATTTAGAAGAGACATAGCTCAGAATAAAATTCTGAATAAATATGTATAACAAATTTACAATAAATATTAAAGCAAGAAAGTAATACATAAACTGAAGTAGAAAAAGCAACATATGTATGTTAATGTATATAAATGTCAACTTTCTTCCATAACTATTCCTTATATTTTTATAAAGTAATGTTAAGATATTATAAAACGTTGCAGTACCACTGATGTTAGTGAATCCTTTGTACCTTCACCAACTCCTTTCCTTTATCATCTTTCCTCATTTTTGTAATCATTTTACTGAGATTGGGTACAAATCAACCCCTTTCATTTACACACACATACACACACACACACACACACACACACGCCACACATTCATAAAAAATATTTAGTGACTTGTTGAGTGCTAAAAATCTTCACATAAATGTAATATTTTGAAATCTGTCAGTGGGGGGTGGTTACCTAATGTGTTATTTTCTTCAGATTTGTCATTATTGATAGATGGAAATGAGGTTCACATAATTTTCTTAGAGCTTTACATTGTAGACCTTTTGACAGATTACAGCTATATCCTCTTTTTAAGAATTATCTGGGGTTTTTACAATGTGTTTACAATGTGCTATGTTTATACTGCACTGAAGTCTTAGCTTTATGTCCTTATCATGAGTATGAATGTTTCCACACAGTACATATTTAGAGGGAAAATTTCTGTATGATTGAGTACATGTGTTTTCAACCTCCTTGATAAGGAAAAGTTTTCACCAAAGTATATGTGTCAATTTACACTTTCAAATATAGTGTATGAGAGTTTTTACTTACCATTGTCTTCATAAACACTTATTATTGCCAGATTTTATGCTACTTTTTGCTCATATGATTTTTTGGTTTAATTTACATTCATTAATTATGTCTGTTATTGACCAGACCCTAACATATTGAAAATTTGATATTTCTGATCTCTGAATTATTTGTTCATGTTTCCCCTCATTTTTCTTCATTGTTGCTTTATAGGAAATACGTGTGTATTTAAAAAAAACAAAGATATCTGAAAGTAATAACATATAAATATGATATATAGTAAACTATACAACATATATTCTTAGCTCTGATGCTTTATCAAATTATTATTTTGAAACAACCTATGCTTGTTTTTCTAATAAATTTTGTTTATGGTGTCCTTGATAGAACAAAACAACTTTTAATATAAATTATGTTCAAACACATTCATTTCCTTATTATTGTAGATATTTTATAATTTTATACAATTATCTTCCTCATGTTGTCTCACATATTTGATCTAAAAGTTTTACAATTTTCTAATTTGCATTAGGGTTTAATTAATCTCTGTGTTTTTTTTTTTTTTTTTTTTTTTTTTTGGAGATGGAGTTTTGTTCTTGTCTTCCAGGCTGGGTGCAATGGTGTGTTCTGGGCTCAATGCAACTTCCACATCCTGCATTCAAGCGATTCTGCTGCCTCTGCCTCACCCTGAGTAATTGGGATAACAGGTGCCCACCACCACACCCTGCTAATTTTTGTATTTTTAGTGGAGTTGGGCTTTCATCATGTTGGCCAGGCTGGTCTTGAACTCCTGACCTCAGGTGATCTGCTTGCATCAGCCTCTTAAAGTGCTGAGATTACAAGTGTGAGCCACCGCATCCAGTCCTATATTTTATTTTGTAAATAGATATTTCAGATACAATTTGCTATTTTTCACTTAAGGTTATCCAATTAACCTAGCATCATCTATTAATTAGTTTACTACTCTATTTCATGTTCAATTCATGTATTTTTCTATTATTTTTCCAATAACAATTATAGGGATTATAGCACCAGAGCCAAATTTGACATTGAGGAATATTTATAATTCTTTACAAGTTTCCTAGTTCTGTTTTTAAATGAGCTTTTGGAGTTGAATATCAATTTTAATACCATCTAGTCAAGTTTTAGTTTTTTTCTCCAGAATTGGATTGCTTTTATAGAATGGTTTGTAGGAATCACCATTTTAATGTACCCATAAATGAGTAAGGTACTTCAATTCACTTTTTAAAAAACTCAATCCCTCAGGACATAGGCATAGGCAAGGACTTCATGACTAAAACAGTAGAAACATTGGCAACAAAAGCCAAAATCAACAAATGGGATCTAATTAAACTCCAGAGCTTCTGCACTGCAAAATAAACAATCATTAGAGTGAATCAGCAACCAACAGAATGGGAAAAAATTTTTGCAATCTACTCATCTAACAAAGGGCTAACATCCAGAATTTACAAACAACTGGAACAGATTTACAAGAAAAAAAAAAAAAACAAACAAACCCATTCAAAAGTGGGCAAAGGATATGAACAGACACTTTTCAAAAGAAGACATGTGTGAGGCCAACAAACATATGAAAAAATGCTCATCATCACTGGTCATTAGAGAAATGCAAATTAAAGCCACATTGAGATACCATCTCATGCCATTTAGAATGGCAATCATTAAAAAATCTGGAAACAACAGATGCTGGTGAGGATGTGGAGAAATAGGAACACTTTTACACTGTTGATGGGAGTGTAAATTAGTTGAACCATTGTGGAAGACAGTGTGGCAATTCCTCAAAGACCTAGAAGTAGAAATTCCATTTGACCCAGCAATCTCATTACTGGGTATATATCCAAAGGATTATAAATTGTTCTGTTATAAAGCCACATGTACACGAATGTTCATTGCAGCACAGTTTACAACAGCAAAGACCTGGAACCAACTCAAATGCCCATCGATGATAGACTGGACAGGGAAAATGTGGCACATATACACCATGGAATACTATGCAGCCATCAAAAACGATGAGTTTGTGTCCTTTGTAGGAACATGGATGAATGTGGAAACCATTATTCTCAGCAAACTGACAGAAGAACAGAAAATCAAACACCACATGGTCTCACTCATAGGCGGGTGTTGAACAATGAGAACACATGGACACAGGGAGGGGAGCATCACATACTGGGGTCTGTTGGGAGGGTCTAAGGGAGGGACAGTGGGGGTAGGGAGTTGGGGAGGGACAACATGGGGAGAAATGCCAGATATAGGTGATGGGGATAGAGGCAGCAAACCACATTGCCATGTATGTACTTATGCAACAATCCTGCATGTTCTTCACATGTACCCCAGAACCTAAAGTGCAAAAAATATTAAAAAAAACAACAACAAAATTCAATCCTATATTTTTTAAACTCGATTCTAAAAAGTCTTATAAATATTTTTGTATCTTCATGTATTTTTAAGTTTTCTTCCCAGGCATCTTATGTACTTTATTGATACATTAATGCAGTTTATTTAGAAAGTATTTCAATTAATTGTTGCTAATAAATGAAGCCAATATTTTTATAAAACAAGTAGCCCTAACTTTATTTTATCAGTTTTGATTCTTATTTGTAGACCTTAAAAAAAGGAATATTCATAAAGCCTCTCAATGACAATTTGTTTCTTCCTTTCTGGTTTCATAGACAGTTCTGTGGTAGAACGGGGGAAATTTTGTAGATATTCTAACTTTTTGCTTAGCATTGCTTCTGGCAGCCTCTTTTTATTTCTTCCTTTAAGCAAATTTCTTCATTTTAAAGTATATATTTCACAGTTCTTTCAGTAACAGTTACTTTTCTATTGGAAGAAAAATTTCTAAGTAGTTATTTACCTGAGTATTATCTTTGATTTGCCCTACATCATGAAAGAGAATTAGTGAGCATATGATGGAGAATCTTCGGTAATTAGCCATTCTTTCTAAATGATTTGATAGTATTCCTCTGGCGTTTGGTTGGTTGTGTGCTGTTGAGATGTTTGTTTAATCTGCTTTTAATGCTGCTGTTTGTTTCAAAGGCCATTCATTTTGTCTTTTTGTTTACTTATAAGATTTTTTTCTTTCTTTTCCTGTTCTTTTGTCTTTTCCCTGAGAATTCCATTTATTTGTCCAGTTTAGGCATTTGGTGTATTTCCTCAGCTTGATGATCATTCCATTTATCAAGTTTGAAAATATTCACCCTTTTTTTCTCTTTGAATGTTGTCTCTCTACTTAATTTTTCACACAATCCACTAAATATATGTCAGAGCTTCTCATTCTTTTTCCCATATTTCTTGTATTTCTCTCTTTTTCATTTGTTTATTTATTTATTGATGTGGAATCTCACTTTGTTGCCAGGCTAGAGTGCAGTGGCACAATTTCGGCTCACTGCAACCTCAGTCTCCCGGGTTAAAGCGATTCTCCTCCTCAGCCTCCCGCATAACTGGGACTACAGGTGCCACAATCACAACCGTCTAAGTTTTGTATTTTTAGTAGAGTCTAAGTTTCACCATTTTGGCCAAGATTGTCTCCATCTTTTGACCTCTTGATCTGGCCACCTCAGCCTCCCAAAGTGTTGGGATTACAGGAGTGAGCCAGCGCACCCAGCCCATAGGTTTATTTCTTCATGCTACCTTCTGAGTAATTTTTTTTTGTTCTTATGTTTACTGTTCACTTTACATCCTCATTAGCATTAACAGAATTACAATTTAACCCTATTGGTTCAATTTATTTCCTTGTATTCCTGTCTTGTATTAGTAACTTCAGGGACACAACATGGGAATAGTAAAAATTCCTGTGCATGCCACACTCTTATTACTGAAATATGATCGGGTTGCTTTTATTCTTTTTGAATTTTGATGTAGCAAACTCATACAAACCTAAAATCTAAACATGAGCTAGGATCATGAAAATATTCTCATAGAACCACAGCATGCAAGCCAGCCACATGATCTCTTGCTTATCACTCCTCCAGCATGACCTTACTCGCCTTTTTTCTCATACCTCTTATTTCCTTTGTTTCGCTGTCTCTTTTAGTGAAGAAAAGCTATTTAATTGTGAGATAGAAAAATATATTGAACTTTATTTTTGTTGCAAGTAATTTTTGTAACATAGTTATGAATTGTTCTTAGTTTATTTGTTCTTCTGATTAAACTCTCATGCTCTAGGAGTTTAGGAGAGATTTTCAACATAATATTTCTGTTTTTTTATTTTTGTTTGAGACAGAGTCTCTTTGTCACCCAGGCTGAAGTGCAGTGGCACGATCTGGGCTCACCACAACCTCTGCCTTTTGGGTTCAAGAAATTCTCCTGCTTCAGCCTCCCAAGAAGCTGGGATTACAAGTGTCCACCACCATGCCTGGATAATTTTTGTATTTCTTTTCTTTAAGACAGAGTCTCACTCCGTCACCAGGTGCCAGGCTGAGTGCAGTGGTGCGACTTCGGCTCACTGCAACCTCCGCCTCCCATGTTCAAGCAATTCTCCTGCCTCAGCCTCCCCAGTAGCTGGGACTACAGGTGCATGCCACCACACCCAGCTAATTTTTTTTGTATTTTTAGTAGAGACAAGGTTTCACCATGTTGGCCAGGATGGTCTCAAATTCCTGACCTCAGGTGATCCGTTCACCTCGGCCTCCCAAAGGACTGGGATTACAGGTGCGAGACACCACGCCTGACCTCAATGTAATATTTTTCCCCCTCTTACAATTAAATATTTATCCCTTTCCCAAAGCCAGATATACAGATATACAAATACACACTCCTCACTTAAATATTTACTTCTATGGCATTCACTTTCCAAAATTTTACTTTCCTTTTGCTGTTCATCATTTAGAGCAGTGAAAAGTCAACTACCTTCCTCTCTTATTTTACCCTCACTGTGCCTTTAGGAAAAGTATGAAAATATCCCATGAGGGAAAAAAAATCCTTACCTCAAGTTTCCTCAATTAACTTCAGGCTAAGTCTCTGTTTAGATCAAGTGACATGGCAGTTTGTCCCAGGATTAAATACCTGCCAACTCAATCAAGTATCTATATTGTTCTATGATGTGGATTTATTCCCAGATAGATAGAATGCTAAAATTTTTCTAAATCTTGAGTTTCTAAGGGCAGGCTTTATATAATTCATATTGAGTACTATTATGTCATAGATAAAGGTAAGTATGTAGTGTCCTCAGTAAGATATCCCAACATTTTTAATAAAACGAGATTTACAACGAGGATAAATATATTTTTATTATTTTTTAAATATTTTAGAAGCATAAGAAATTTTAGCTTTGCCCAGTGGTAGTATCGTAGCCAATGAGGTTTATCCGAGGCACGATTATTGCTAATTGAAAACTTTTCCCGATATCCCGCCATGATGACTTGAAATATAGTCAGCATTGGCAATTTTTGACAGTCTCTACAGAGACTGAATTATAAAAAAAAAAAAAGAAAAAAAAGAACTTTTATCTGGTAGAGAAACTCTAAAAAAGAAATTATGGTGTACCAAGAGTGTAACCTATGTCCATCATCAGATTTTTTTATTGTTAAACATAATTGGCCATCTCATATCCTGATTTGAGAAAAAGTATATTTTTACTGATATTAAATGTACTCTGGGAAAAGGGTTAGAGTGTAAATCATCAAGATCTAGGACATTTAAATTTTTAGCAATTTCTATTCTTATCTAGAAGCATGTCTTTGAGTCAAATTTAAACACACACATGCACACACACACACACACACACACACAATCTTAAATATATCCGCTTTATTTTTAGTCATTCGGATAGATACGCAATGAGGTTGTGTTTAGATTTGAATCCCAGAATTTGCATTGAAAAACAACATGTTTTGCACCTGCATGCTTCCCTAGAGTAATTTAACGTTACAATTTCTGACAAGATGATTCCATATTCGCTGTAGTTGACTTTGCAGTAAGCTGTAGAGAGAAAATAAATGTGAACCTACATTGGGTAAGAAAAATGTATTTAACTAAACAGAACTTAGCACATAAGCTACAAAACTCAAAATTGGAAAAGAATGACAAAAGGAGATACAGAATCCAAATCACAATTTTGTCTTTCTCTCCCTTTGAAAGACCTGTGTGTGTGCAGCTGTGTGTGCACAGTATGTCTGCATCATGCACCCACGGCTTAGCACTCTGCACATAAAGTAACTTTGTTGTTGGAGGAATATTCTGCAGCAGCACACCAGCATTTTAGGACAAAAACAAAGGAAGGCACAATCTTTCCTAGGAGCATTTAGGAACAGTGAAAAAAAATAACATTTCTTGCTTCAAGCTAGCTGGGAGATAAAGGTTAAACTTTAGCTGTTGAAGTCCTGAAAGTAGATTTATAGGCAGGCACATGGACTCACACTTCTACACATACTCCTTTTCACCCTTTGGGATCCATTTTGTTTTTCTCTTACATACTTTTATAAAAATTTCAGTGGAAATCCCAACCCATGTATGAAAATGTCAGTCTGAAATCCTTCTCAAAACTGAACTCACATTTTGGTTTCCCAACAGGAGATGAGGTTGGGTAACCTAAACGAGCAGTAGAATTATTTCTCTGAAGCTGTGGATTAACTTTTCTTTTCCACTTTTATTATTTTTTATTTTTTAATTTTTTTTAAAGACGGGATTTCACCATGTTAGTCAGGCTGGTCTCGAACCCCCAACCTTAGGAGATCTGCCCGCCTCAGCCTCCAAAGTGCTTGGATTACAGGCGTGAGCCACCACGCCTGGCCCTCTTTTCCACTTTTAGAGAGAAAAGTATGACTTGCCACACCTTGCTATTCTGCTTTGTGATTTTGCTTTAAAATACCCTTTTTAAAGACAATGGTCATAAGTCAACAATTTTCAAATAATTTTAAAATGTTCTTTAATTATTTTATAGTATACTAAGCCTTACAGTCCTGAAAAAGAGACAAGTCAATTAAATAAGACTAACTAGATGTGAGAAAAATACTGTGGCCAAATAATCAAACAATACTTCATCCTCAATGTTTTTCTTTCAAAGGGGTGCCAAAAAGCTGTGATTAAACTGGGTCAAATTCAGCGTTGTTTGAAGACTCATGAGTGCACAGAATAGAAATTAATCTAATAACCTATGTTCAACCCCAGAGGAAAAAAGTTATCAAAGACTAAACAGTCTGAGTACATTTTAGTCTCTCCCAAATTCAAAATTATATGACCCACCCTCCATCCTTCAAAGGTCAGACAATTTGTTGAGAAATGGAAACATTTTATGGGTTTATATTTCAGTATGTAGCTCTTCTTAGAATCACAGAATCATAAGCTTTGATAAGATTCTTGTAATTATTTTATCCAACTCAATCAAAGTTTGAGTGACTGTTGCATCCTTACTCCCTGAGACAGTACTTCTCATTATAGGGCATTTCTTATTATTAGAATACTTATATTTTAAGAGCCAAGATTCATGAGAAAGATGATGGCAGATACAATACATGGTTTTGACAGACCAAGTGAGTTAGAGTTTGGAAGAACCTGAATCGATAATAAATTCTAACAACAAATAAAGAAAAAAAAATAGAAATTTTTGCGAAACCAAAGCTGTGGTTAACAGAAACCACAGGGATCTGACAATCCCTGCCATGCCCTCAGGTTTCTGCCCAGATCCCCACAGCCTGTGAATACTTTATTCTACATGACAAATGAGAATTAAGACTGTTCATCAGCTAACGTTACCAAGGAGAGTAACCTAGCTTAAATTTTCTGGGTGGGCTTTAAAAGTGGGAGAGGAAGGCAAGGAAAACAGAACGGGAGATATGAAGACAGGAGCAAGGCCAGAGAGATGAGGTGTGTGAGAGGCTGAAGCAGCATTGCTGATTCCGAGGATGGAAAAATGGGCCATCAGCCAGGCAGGGTGGCAGCCTGTGGAAGGTGGTAAACGCTAGAAACAAATTGTCCCCGAAAGCCTCCAGGAAGAAGCACAGCTCCACCAACACCTTGATTTCAGGCCAGTGAGACCAGAGGCCACCGTCTGACCTCCAGAACTATAAAATACTAAAGTTGTGCTGCTTTCTTTTCAGTTTTGTAAGTTCATATGCAAATATAGCCTAATCTTCAAGATTATGTACATCACTAGGTAAATTAGATTTGCGTGATGTACTCATATCTACATCTGTCACGTTAAACTGATGTCAAACCACGCTGGAGCAGCATTCATATTACAGACCAAAGAGCGTGTCACTAGCAGGGAAAATGGTAAGAGGGCACTAACTTACATGGGCCTCACATGGCATTCATGTGTTTCTTCCTTTGGAGTACTTCATACTATTTTATGGATAACAGTGTTGTTCTTCATTGTTCCTATTGCATGAAACACCAATGTTTTTCAAAAACTGCTTTATTTTGATGGAATTATTAAGGTACTATGATTTTACTTTAATTTTCTCTAATTATTGACTACCTTAGTAGCTTTTAGTCAGGAAATTTCTAGTAGTTTGTTATAGCAAAAATAAACTAATACAAAAGAAGTATAAAACAAATCATGGTATAGTATGACACATAGGAGAATGATTAATGATTAGTATAAAGAGAAAAAAATTGTATTTGTCTCTTGTGACAGGATCATTTCCCTTGGGATGGCTCAGGATCCATGACTTGGACTCACAGATACTAAAAAACTTCCAGTACTCTACTCGGTCCAGAATCGGGCATGGTCAACATGGTCTCTAAAAGGTAAATGAGTCCAGGCTTGGTCATGGTGCAAGGGAAAAAGGTGTCGTCACAGCCTGACAAGGAAAGTTGAAGAAGGAGATTGGAAGACGAGGTGGGGACACCAGTAGCAGTCTGAAAGATGGGATCCAAACACACACTATGGAAAATGATGGCCTGGAAACACAGGGCCATGTGCACTACTTAAAGAAATCCCACCAAAGGTGAAGTAACATAAATGTTACTTCCGGCGGAAGTGGTTTGAATGAAGTAGAGAGCCGTGCAAGCAACTATTAGAAGAATGAAACCGGAAGTGAAGGGCTTGCTGCTGTGTGATGGACCCAGAGGGAAGGACGCGGCTGGCTGCTGCTTTTCTACACGTGCTTTCCCAGAGGATTTAATAGAGAAAAATATGTTTGCATTCATTTTATTAAAAGTAAATATTTATTTATAAATAAAGTTCTGGTTTATGCTTTTTGACAGCATTTTTTCGAACCAGAAAGTGAACAAGGATGGATTTGAGTCTCTCTGATAGCACTTACTATTAGTTTTAGCTTATATAAAGTATTATTTGTTTTCTAAAAACGGGAACAAAAATAGGGCTGTTGTAAATTACAGATATTTACATATCAAGCTATTATTTCCACACCATGGCCAAACAATTAATGAAGGTGAAAGTTAAGTCACCATATTTTACTAATTCCATCAAAATAAAGCTGCATTTGAAAGGTATAGATGCTTCACGTAATAGGAAAAATGAAGACGATTACTGTGATCCATGATCCAGTATGGAGTACTCCAAAGGAAAGAACACATGAATGCCATGTGAACCCACATGTGTTAATGCCCTGTTACCATTTGCCTTGCTAGTGACAGGCCTTTTGGTGTATGATCGGTAATATGGAGGCTGATCTGAGGGGTTTGTCATCAGTTTAACATGGTACATATCGTTACAGTTATATCATGCAAATCTAATTTACCTAGTAATGTACATAATCTTGAACCATAAGTTAGATTTGCACATAAACTTAAAGAACTGAAAAAAATAACATAACTTCAACTCTCCTTGGAGAGTAATAGGCCCTTACAAATATTGATGATGGGGCAAAGTATTGATGCTAATGAATTCAACACACTATTCTATATTGTGGCAATATAAAAGTGAATTCTGAAGATTTTTTCATTAGGAAATGCAATCTATGTCCCATATCCTTGCTTCTTTGATTAATTGAGAGTGACAGAAATGACGTTCAGTGATTATGAGGATAACTGATAAAATACTCTACATCTTCTTCCTGTAACTCTGGGGATGTTTTCTCTGAAAGGATACAGTTCGCATGAAGCAAGCCCAGCAACTCTGACATTGCTGCTGTGCTTGTGAGTCTATAAGAAACCTCTCCTGTTTGACACACACTCCTGACTGAACTTCAGTCTGCCAGGCAGTGTCATTTGGATACCAGATCAACAAGCCACTGTGGTTCAGCCCACTTGAGCTTTCAGATTACTGTAGCCCCAGCCCACATCTGACTACAATTACGTGAGAGATCCCAAGCAAGAATTTTCCAGCTGAGCCTTTCACCACTGAGAAAAATTTATCATTGAAAAAATTATGGACAAAGAAAAGTGGCTATGTTAAGCTTGCTTTGTATAATCGGTGATACAGTATTAATACCTAGAATATGAGTGCACTCAGAAGTTCATTTATTTGTATGTGTTGACATTGGTGAGAGAAACAGAAGAACTCCAGGCAACCACACAACTTCACATTTTATTCCTTATTAATAGTAGCACTTTTAAAAAGTACCTTAGGTCTTCATTTTCTTCATTTCCCTATCTCCAAACAGGAGTTTATAATAATAAGTAACTCTCCAGATTGTTATAAGAATAAAATGGGATAGAACAAAATAAAGCTCTTGGCCTTAGAAAAAGTCTAACACAGCCAGCCTCTATGGGAAGTTAATCAGGGCTCCTGAAACTGGCAATTCGGTACCATGTGCTCACCAGACACACAGAAGGTTCAGAGCTCTGTATTCAGAGACGTGGAGAGAGGGAAGGCATTTTCCTTGAAATTTCTTCTCATTCTGAGGGCTTGTGATTTTACATTTTATTGTGGCTATACGTCTTTGATTCTGCACTTGAAATCTTTGGAATAAGAAAGATATGAAAAATTCAAGGTTACCTATTATTTTCTTCCTTTCATGAATGCAGTTATTGAAAACTATTATAAAATAAGAACAACCTTCTTCTTTACCAAATAAGACAGAGTCTCTCATTTAATAGATATGGGCAGTGATTTTTATAAACATTTACCGTGAAATTGTTCAACATAGATGAATAGTTAATGGTACTTCTTCCTGTGCAATCAAGAGTAATTATCCCTTGCAACATGGTCCTATAATATTTTCATTCAGAAAAAAATAGGTAGGAAATCAGAATAGAAAAACTAAATTATAGTTATGAAATCACACAATTACAGAAACAAAAGGAAAATGCCAAGGAAAAGATAATTGTCGTTTATTGAAAGAAATATTTTAATTTTAACCACACTTTTTTCATTGATGGAAAGCATCCATCTCAATTTGATCTAAGATAGCTTTTCTGTGTGTATGTGTGTGTTTTAAGTTAGTAGAAAATAGGTCAACTGTCAGTTCTACGACTGTGTTTATAACGACACACAGGAACAGATTTTCTCTTTGCTTCCCCTATGATAAGATATAAAGTAAACCATGCATATAAAGCACAGAAGTTACCCTCTAAAGAGCTTAAAGTATTAGCAAAACAGATTGTTTTTCCCAATGGTGTGTTTCAACAAGCCAGGTACTTGCAAAATGTTAGTGTAAAGAACAGAAATTCACTTATATGTGCATTTATGATGCCAAATACAAGCTTTTAAAATGTCTTGTAGATGACTTTTTATTAGTCAGAAGCACTCACTGGGAAGGTAACGCAGTGCACCCTCTCTCAGAGCCAGATGGTTTAAGCACTTCTTGGAAAATGAAAGGGAGTGAAGGGAAAGTCACAGTGGGCAGAGCTTGATAAAACATAAACAACCTCATAAAGAAGCATAAACCTCTTCACAAAAAAATAATTGGGGCAATGCAAAGAAGAAAATGTCAACCTGGTGTGATTTTTATGATGCAAAAAATAGGATTCTTTAATCATCATAATATTATAACTATGCAATCAACTGGCAATGACCTGATATTTTGGAAGGTTAAGCATCAATTTGGACAACAATTCACTCATCTGGTTTGAAATTCGATGATCTGTTTTGTTAAGAATTAAATAAATAGATGAATTGATATAGGCCTAGTTAGAAATGTATCTAAATTACGTTAGCACCTGGCATATTCAAAGTGGTTATACCATCAGACCAAGTCCCTAGAGAAAGCGGACTCATCTTTCCAAATCCAATTCAGATGCCAGCTCCTCTGGGAAGCTTTCCTCCCCTCCACAAACAAAACACTTTCAGCAATTACACTGTGGCCATTAAATGCATGATACCTCTTATTTAGTAATTATAACTTGCTTTCTCTATCTCAAAAGTAGTTTCTTGTATAGTCTCACTAAACTATGCAGAATTCTCAGTTTTTATTTTCTATTACATTTCCCAGTCTTTTTGTAGCACGGCCTCTATAGCAGAGCTTATTTCTTCTACTTTGGATATTCTCCAGCTAATATTATGTTGAACTTATTTTGCCAGTAGTTCATAACATGAAAGAGTCAGTGTATTTAAATGACTGGTAAAAGTACATGCACTCCTGGTTCCTTACAAATTGTGACACTGCAGCAAGAGAGAGCAGGGGAGAACAGCTGAAAGAGTCGTCAGATGGGTAGACAGCACACACAGCATGGTGGCTGCAGTGTGGAGGGACTGGATGACCAGAGGGCCACATGGAAAAGGGAGATAGAGGACAGGGAGGCAGGTAGATCAACAGATAGAAGAAAATAGATAATTCACAGTTCATTCATAAGTCATAACTAATTTGTGATGAAAATGACATCATGCATCAGTCTACACATAGTGTGGAAGATATATTCTTAATACAGACCATGGCCAAACTAAGTAAATTACATTTTCTAAAAGTAATTGTTACCTCTGCTAACTATAACTCCCTTATCATTAATGTATAAATGAGAATATGAGAAAATTTAAAAACAATGAAAAAAAACTGCCTAAGATCGGAGAAGTAACACAAAACATATTGCTAATGACAACAAATGTCAGAGGGCTAATCTGAGAATGGATCACATCAGCTACTTACTCTTAAAGAACATACAAACAGGAGAAACAAAATTACAGTGACAGTTAAAAACTGAAACACTGATAAAAGACACAGTAGACAATTATAAAGAATATTACCATAGATATAAACATATGTTAAACACAAATATACAGATGCTTTAACCAGATAAAATAAGAAGTGAGACAAAATACTTATGAAAATATAGAAACTGAGTGATCTAATTAAATGGACAGAGAGAAAAGACAGAAGACAATGAAGGAAATTCAACATGTCTTTTGCAGGGTTTCTTGCTTTGTTCAAATTCCAGTTCTTTATTTAATCCCTGTAAGACTTGGAGAAGTTATTAAAATTCTCTGTTTTCTCTTCTATCAAATAGAGTTGAAAATAACTACTGCTTCATAATAATTAATACTTTAGGGAGTAAATAAGATAACTCAAATTCTGAGTTAGTATAACTTATAGCATGTATTGTTTAATGCTAGCTAGTCATAACTATAAATGAGTGTGTGTGTGTGTGTGTGTGTGTATATATATATATATATGTGGCCATAAATGTGTTTGTGTGTGTGTATATATAGGCACTGTTAGTTCCCAAGTCATTAACAGTGTTTATCTCTTGATATCAGGATTTGGATAATGTTTTTAAAAATTATTTGTGTAAATTTTGAGAAAAAGTACAAAATCCAAAGATTTATTTTTAGTTTCTAATTTTTGTCTTATAGTGATACTGGGGGAAAGCATTAAAAATGACATATGTATGAAAAATTATTTAGATAGTCAATTAATTTTTTTGTTACATAGGAAAAAAAAAAGATAAGATTAGGCAAACATCTATAGAACTTTGTACCTTTTATGAATTGCCTTACTTTAAGCCCCAGTAAAACTTCCCACAGGACAAAAATCTTTTTTTTTTTCTTTTTCTTTTTGCCTAGCCCTTCAGATAAGAGTTCATAAAGGATGTGTCAGGGACTTTACTGCTGTTCCCTGTTATATTTCAGAACTAATCATCCTTTGCATATATCTTAAATTGAAAAGTCTGTAAAGGAAGCACACATTTTTTTCTATTAACTTTTTCCTTAGTGCTTCTGAAGTTCTATATGTGTTCAGCCTGCTTGCTTCTGCTTTCAGCATTTAAGGCCAGCTGCCACTAGGACAAATGAAGTGCATTCTTTGGAAGCAGTAGAGACCAAATGTAGCTTTTATTGACAAATACAGCAGAGCATTTTATATGAAACTTGCAGTGAAAATGCTCTTGTGACTGCATACATTGTAATTCTGTCAGTCAGCTGAAGTATATATGTGGTGTTTTAATTATGATTTCAAGAGAAAATTGTAGCAATAATTAATGATGCTACTTTTACCTCAAAATTTTACATACAAAACAGTCAACACGAATTTGTAGGTAGATTAAAATGCAGAAATAGGTTGTAATATATAGGTTGGTATATATAAGAAAATGTAGTCAAAAATATTTATAAAGATTTAAGTAATAATGTAAGCAAGAATAATAGATGTTATACTGTTAAAGCAGTCAGATGGTAGATTTATACAAACTACACTAGTAGTTGCATTAAATACAAATAAATCTAAGAGTTAAAGACCAAGATTGTCATACTAGAATTTTAACAATTTGTAACTGTCAATCTGCATACAAAACTCACTCCAAATACAAGGAATCAGTCATATATGTTGAAAATGAAGAGAAGGTAGAGACATATGCCATGAACATACTCTCCCAAAGTAGACTTTAGGGAAACTCATTACCATAATTAAAGAGATATATTTCATAATGATTAATTATCAATCTAATAACAGAAAGATAGGCTAATCACAAACTTTTATACATCTAATACCAAAAACATAACTTTAACATACAAATCAAAGATTACATACTCAAAGAGGAAATAGACACATTTGCCACCATAATAACTGACAAAAAGAAGAAAAAATTTGTAAGAATGCAGAAGATTTGAATGATTTTGAGTAACATGCCTTAACATGTTTTAACAACTTGACTTTGTTGCTAAAAAAAAAAAATAGGAAAAACAGTACCTCCAGAATAAAATACATATTTTTTTTCAATGCACATGAAAAATTTAACAGTGTGATATTCTGGGCAAGAAAGCAAGCTTCAGTTAATTTAAAAACTTTAAAATCATAGAGTGTGTATTTCTGACCTCTATGGAAATTAATGTCCAAAAATAGTAACCAAAATTTTCTAACTGTATGCAAAATGACATACATAACTTCTCGACTGGGTGTAGTGGCTCATTCCTGTAATCCCAGAACTTTGAGAGGTCAAGGCAGGAGTTCAAGACCAGCCTGGACAGCATAGTGAGATCCTATCTCTACAAAGAATTAAAAATTAGCCAGGCTTGTTTGTGGATGCCTGTGGTCCCAGCTACCTGGGAGGCTGAGGCAGGAAAATTGCTTGAGCTTGGGAGGTTGAGGTTGCAGTGAGCTGTGATCACACCACTGCACTCCAGCCTGGGTGACAGAGTAGGACATTGTCTCCAAAAACACAAAATGATAATAATACATACATACATACACTTCTCAATAACCTCTATACTTCTTATGTCAGTTCGAATGTCACAGTTGATAGATAATATCTCCACTGAGTAAAAATGAAAATAAGACATATCAAAATTCATGAAATTCATTTAGGCAGCCCTTAGAGAAATAAATAATTGTTTTTAAGGGCATGTGTTAGATAAAAGAAAAAATAAAAATCAATAATTCAGATTCCATCTAAGGAAGCTAATAAAGGAACAGCAAATTGAGCTCTAAGAGCACAGAAACAAAGAAAAATAGAAACTCAGTTAACAATAAATCAAAAACAATAAAATAAAACAAATAGAAAAGAGACATAATTTAAAATATTCTAACAATAAAATAGTTTTGTTCTTTGAAAGATGAATCAAACTGAGAATCCCCTAGCAAAAAATTCTATTTACCAATTACCTAGAGAAAAAATTCCCAATTTTACCTAGAGAAAAATTATAATGACCAATATCAGTAACTAGAAAATCACTGCAAATACTAAAGTTGTTAGAAAAGACAATAAGATAATACTATCAACAACTTTATGCAAACTTTAGATGAACTTAAAAATTTTCTTGAAAAACACAATTTCCTAAAATTGATATGTGATGAATTAGAGAATCTTAAAGAAATTGAATCTGTAATAAATATTCTCACAAAATAAAATCCAGGCCTAGTGGCTTCTTTGGTGAATTTTCACGAACATGTAAGAAAAACTAACAAAAATCTTATGTAAATTCTGCCATAGAATGGAAATACTAAGGCAACCCCAGAAATATGTACAAATATTATGTGTCCATTAAAAATAAAAGTAGTAATAGTAAAGAAATGATGAAGAAATACTTCCTGATTCATTTATAAGGCCATATTAATTATAAAACCTGACAAGAGCATCATAATACAGGAAAGTTATGGACCAGTATCTCTTAATTTGGATGAAAAAAATCTAAAAAGCTATATATTGAATCAAGAAATAGATAAAAAGTTAAATATATTATGATAGTTTAGGATTACACCCCAGAAATGCAAGATTGCAAGATTGTTGCAACATATAAAAGCTATAAACAAATAAAAGAAAAACAGGCCAGGCACGGTGGCTCACGCCTGTAATCCCAGCACTGGGCAGCAGAGGCAGACAGATCACAAATTCAGGAGACTAAGACCATCCTCACCAACACGGTGAAACCCGGTCTCTACTAAAAGTACGAACAATTAGCCACACATGGTGGTAGTTGCCTGTTGTCCCAGCTGCTTGGGAGGCTGAGATTGGAGAATCACTTAAACCTGGAAGGCAGAGGTTGCAGTGAGCCGAGATCATGCCACTGTACTCCAGCCTGGGCCATAAAGCAAAACTCCATCAAAAAAAAAAAAGCAAAACAAACACATTTTACTCAATATGTGCAGAAAAATATCATATGATAACATTTCTCAAAAAATTTAAAAACTCTTCACAAACTATGAATATGTGAACACTTTCTAAATAATACTAAATGACATTCAAACAAAAGTTTCTAGGGATTAAATTACACAAAATAGGTAAGTAGTGAATATGTTTCCCCCGAATAGAAAAGATGTACACTGTCATCTGTACCTAAACATTGATTTGGATGTTCTAGCAGATTCAGTAAGACAAGAAAAAAGTATACAATCGAAGTGCAAACACAGCAGATATTTTTCACAGATGATGATATTGTATATGTAGAAAATAAAAATGCACAAAGCTACAAACTAGTACACAAAGTAAGTGATTCTCCAAGTTTGCTGAATACAGATTCAATTACTAATTGTATTGTATTTAGTAATACTATTTAATTACTAAAATAAATTTTATTCCTGTATGTTAGCAGCAAACAACTGAAAATGATGTATTTAAAAATACTATTTACAGTAGTATAAAAATGCAGCTACTTAGGAATAAATTTAATTGAGAATTTGTAAGACCTCTACAGTGAAAACTACAAAACATCACGTAGAGAAATCAAAAACCTAAATAAATGAAGGAATGCATTTATGTTCATGGAATAAAAACTCAGTACTAAAATGCAATTTATCCTCAAACTGATCTATTGATTCAGTACAACTCTCAGAAAATCTCAGCAGGTTTATGTTTGTAAACCGATGACCTGATTCTTAAATATATGTGAAAATGCACTGACCTACTGTAGGTAAAGCAATACCAAAGAAGAAAAAAAAGCCTAAAGACTTTATCTCTCATGTATCACCAGTTACTGTAAAGCTTAAGTAGTTTTTTGATATTGATGCAAAAAAAAATACAATAAAATAAATGAAGAGGCCAATGGAATAAAGAATTCAGAAAGAAACTCACAAATGTCTGATGACCTGACATAAGACAACGAATTTGCTGCATTTTAGTGAGAGAAGGATAGCCTTTTCAATAAATGGTGCTCGGTCAATTGAATAGCTATATGAAAGGAGAACAATTACCTTAATTTTATGAAAGCAAAATAATTAATTTGAGATAAATCGCATACCCAAAACAATCAAGCTGAAAAAAAAAAGGAAAATGCTTCCAAGAATTCAGAAAGGCTATGATTTTTAACAGAATACAAAACAATTGTAAAAGCTATATATTGCACTGAATTAAAAATCAGACTTTTGTTCATGAAATAAGAAAAAATGAAAATCTATAAACCATAGACTGAAAGGAGATATTCATAATGCGTACCTGACAAAAGGACTCACAGCTAGGCCACACAAAGGAATCCTCCAAATAGTCTTTTAGATGCGCATAACCAAATTAACAAAAACACACACACAGGAAAACGACTTGAATATTCACTTCGCAAAATGAATTTCAAAATGTTGAATAATGCAAAGATGATCACTGTCAGTAGTTCTTAGAGAAATGGAAATTAAATGCAGTGAAAACCGTGACCCAGGCTGGACGTGGTGGCTCATGCCTGTAATCCCAGAACTTTGGGAGGCCAAGGGGGGCGGATACAACGTCAAGAGATCGAGACCATCCTGGTCAACATGGTGAAACCCCATCTCTACTAAAAACACACACAAAAATTAGCCGAGTGTGGTGGTGTGTGCCTGTTGTCCCAGCTATTCTGAAGTCTGAGGCAGGAGAATTGCCTGAAACCAGAAAAACGGAGGTTGCAGTGAGCCGGGATCAGGCTATTGCCCTCCAGCCTGGTGACAGAGCGAGACTCCGTGGAAGAAGAAAAGAAAGAAAGAAAGACAGGAAGGAAGGAAGGGAGGGAGGGAAAACCATGACCCAACAACTAGAATAACTAAAAGTAAAGTGCCAGTGTGGATAGAGAGCTACTTATACTCTCTTACGCTGTTGATGGAAGGTTCTAGTTGGAAACTGTCTTGCAGTACCCAGTACAGCTAAACATAAGTATACCTCATCACCTGTCAACTCAGCTTCCGGGTATATCATGACGTCTGTGTCCTCCAAAAGACATGTTCATAGAATCTTTATTTTTTTATAGCCCCAAACTGAAAACAATCCGAACATCCATCAATTGTAGAATGGGTATATAAGGTATAGAATGCTCATTCAATGAAATTAAATAAATGAAATTTAAAAAGTTGAAACCTGTAGTTCTCTGCTTAAGTACTACAGATCGAGTATTCCTTATCTGAAATGCCTGCACCAGAAGTGTTTCAAAATTTTTATTTTTTTTTCAGATTTTAGAATATTTACATTATACTCACTGGTTAAGCATCCCAAATCTGAAAGCTGAAATGCTCCAAAGAGCATTTCATTTTAACAAATTTGAGGAAATACTCATTAGAACATTTCAGATTTTTGATTTTTAGGTTTGCGATGCTCAACCTGTATATCAATATACCTGTATCTCTATCTATTCATTTATCCGTCTACTATATTTATCTATATGCATATACAGATGTTTCTCAACTTATAATGAATTTATATCCTGATCAACTCCATTGTAAGTTGAAAATATTCTAAGTAAAAAATGCATTTAATACTCCTGGCAAACATCATAGTTTAGCCTAGGCTGCCTTAAAGGTGCTCACAACACTTACATTAGCCTACAGTTGACAAAATCATCTAACACAATGCCTATTTTATAATAAAATGTTGAATATATTGTGTACTACATATCACTGGCCCAGGAAAAGATCGTAATTCAGAATTTGAAGTACAGCAAAATTATACGGTTTTGCACCATCATGAAGTTGAAAAGGTATAAGTTAAACCATTGTAAATAAGGCAACTTCTACATATATGTGAACAGATGTGTGTGTGTATAAATGTCTGTATATGTATTTATTTATTTGAAATTATTATTTTTAAAATAGACTTCCAAAGACATTAAGGAAAGAATCTCCCCTTAGATAATATACTAGTCTTACAATGCGAAAGACTACTTGGACTTAGAATTTCAAATTATTAAAAACTATTTGTGATTACTTTGGAAATTCATTACCCAATCACCAACAGCTACCTTGAGAAAAATTAATTGACATTTGACAGAAACTTGATGTTGAGACCAAGAAAATAAAGCCTTGCAGAATTATGCATTTGTTTTCTTCACCCAATCTTCATTATTGATATTAATGAATCAAACTCTTGTCAGAAAATAAAAAATAATTATTAGATCTAAGTAATCTACTTTCCTACAGAGAGTAACAGTTTTAGATAAGAGGTTTAGTACAAATACAAACTTTTTACAGTACTTCTCCCAGTGAAAATATTCCAAAGCTACTAGTATGAAAGCATATGCAATAGGAAAAGTGAAAGTTAAAATCTAATTAAAATATTTGTGCCAAACATAACTATCTCTCTCATAGAGCGTTTTTGTACAGTGCAGATATTTCCTTGAACATTCTTTATGATGAAGAGGATGTGTAATTAAAGTGAAAAAACACTGTGGTCTTCCTCAGTAATTTTAATGATTATTCCCAAGTGAGCAGGCTAAATGAGTGACACCATTTGTAGACAGGCTAAACAGATGATGGATTTGCAATCATATAACTGGCAGTATTGGGAGGTATAGCCAAATCTCCATTTATTTGTGATAAGTCAGAGAATAATAAGATTCTTTGCTAAAATCTTAATTCTTATCCCCTAACCTCTCATTTGACAAATAAGGAAATGAATGCAGAAATGTGAATCATATTTTACAAATTACCCTATTTTCCAGTATGTTGAATTACAGAGACCCAAAATTGTGAGTCTTTTGAAATAGTGATGGTAGACAACACCTCTCTCTCTGACAAGCACACCCTAGAACCAGTCAGCTATCCCTTCTGAAGGAATTCTGGAAAGCCATTTGCCAAAAAAAAAAAAAAAAAAGTAATTTTAGTTAGGGAAAAGATCTGTAATAATTGTATTACACTATTTGTCTTGCTGGCTATGTTGATAATCAAAGTAGCTATATGTCTTCAAGTTGAAATTTCAAACAAGGTTATAGAGCAATTGTTTCTGAATTGCAATTCACGGGCAATGTCTCCATTCTACAAAGTAGCAATTGAGCCACTGCCTTGATTAGAATAGGATGCATAAAGAAGAAAACAGCCTTGTACCAACAAGAACTCTATGAGCAACTTTTCAGCAATAGAGATGCAGGATTACCTAATCCGTGCTTGTACCTAACTATGGATACCTTACCTAAGGAGGCTGTCTTACATGCTGAGAGCATGGGAATTTCTACCCATGAATCAAGCAAATGATAAAATTAGAGGTAGGAGACTGTTATAAAGACACACTTTGTTGTACTTATTTATATCATCTTTTGAATGACTGCTTTATGTAACATCAGGAATATGTACAGGTATATTTGCTATCACTTAAACACTGAAATCGTTCATAGAGGTCACAAAAAAAAAACATAAAAGGAGATAATCTATGTGTTCACTTTGTAGATTTTGTTCTAATCAACTTTAAAGTTCCTTCACCTGATTTGTAAAATGAAAATACTTGAGTTTTCTTGCAGTTCAGTAATTCTCATTAAGGAATATAAATATCTGTATGTCATCACATTCTCTTTCTGCAGGCAAATGCCCACAAAAAGCCTAGTTAAACTTTAATAACTTTCTTGATACCATTTTGTTGTGTGAGAAAGTGACACCCACATATGAAACTCTTTTTCTGTGTATCCTGGAGTTAGCTAAGCCTTAAGTAAATTCTCTACTTAAATATTTAAAACAACCCCACAAGGAAACTATTACTGCATTATTATCCCAAGTTGTAACTTATGAGGACTCTATGACTTCTGCTATTATCCCCAGTTTGCAAATGAAGAATAGGTATGCTGAGTACGCAAGGCCCAGGCAGCTAGTTTGAGTCTGAACTGAAATTCTCACCCACCATATCTCACCCCAAGGCCCAAGGTGTTCGCTATTTGACATTGTGATATCACAGAAAACGTAAAAGCAAAACAAATGCAGGCTTTACCAAATATTGCTGTGTTATGCATCACCATTCAATGTTACGTCGTCACTACCAGAACATGAATTCCAGTGACCACCTTCATCTCAGTACTCAATGTACTCGCTGTGCATTTACGATGGAGCAAATCCCTTCTCATGAATATATCTTCCTTCATGTTTATTAATAGTCATTCCTGCATTGCTCAGCTGAGGGGCTAGTCAGCCTGTTTAATTAAGTTAATCATGAATATCTCTCCTTTAATCCATGTGGTTTGTTTTTTGTTTTAGATCTCAAAGTTCAAACTTTTTTCTAAATTCTCGCTGGCCCTTTGACGTAGCTACTGTATGTCTGCTAGAGGATTTCCTGTGCTTCAGTGAACATGAGAGCGGAGATGGAAACCCCATGCAGGGGAATCCAATGCTCAGCATTATTTCATTGTACTTGGCTTCCTTCCAATTCATTGACTAATTAATAACTCGATTAAGTCTTATTTTCAGATTTATCTTGAGCATTATGATTTTATGAATATGGTCTCTATCATATGAAAGCTAATATTTGTATCATCCTACTTATATCATAATGCACCCTCACATATATGATCTCATTTATTCTCTTACCAATTTTTTGAGAGAGGTACCACCATTTCAGTTTTACAGATGATGAATGGAACCTCAGACAATACCTGAGAGATGATGCACTGCTTTCTTTTTTTATATTTTATTTTAATATTATTAGACTTTAAATTCCAAGATACATGTGTAGTACATGCAGGTTTGTTGCATAGGTATACACGTGCTGTGGTGATTTGCTGCACCCATCAACCCGTCATCTACATTAGGTATTTCTCTTAAGTTATCTCTCCCCAATATCCTCACCCCACCACAGGCCCCAGTGTGTGATATTCCCCTCCCTGTGTCCATGTCTTCTCATTGTTCAGCTCTCGCTTATGAGTGAGAACACGTGGTGTTTGGTTTTCTGTTCTTGTGTTAGTTTGCAGAGAATTATGGTTTCCAGCTTCATCCAGGCCCCTGCAAAGGACATAAACTCATCCGTTTACAGCTGCATAGTATTTCATGGTGTGTATGTGCCATATTTTCTTTAGTTAGTCTATGATTGATGGGCATTCTCGTTGTTTTCAAGTCTTTGTCATTGTGAACAGTGCCGCAATAAACGTACATGTGCATGTGTCTTTATAATAGAATGATTTATAATCCTTTGGGCATATACCCAGTAATGGGATTGCTGGGCCAAATGGTATTTCTCGCTCTAGATCCTTGAGGAATTGCCTCACTGTCTTCCACAGTAGTTGAACTAATTTACACTCCCACCAACTGTGTAAAATTGTTCTTATCTCTGCATCCTCTCCAGCATCTGTTGTTTCCTGACCTTTTAATGATGGTATTTCTAATTGGCATGAGATGGTATCTCATTGTGGTGTTGATTGCATTTCTCTAATGACCAGTGATGATGAAATATTTTTCCTGTGTTTGTTGGCTGCGTAAATGTCTTCTTTTGAGAAGTGTCTGTTCACAACCTTCTCCCACTCTTTATGGGATTGTTTTGTTGCCTTCTTGAAGAGCCGTCTTCCTCAGCTTTCCCAACTTCAGTTTCCTCTTCTATGCAGTGGGAGTAGTATTGTCAGATGGTGTTGTTGACAGCCCTTCGTAGAATATGTCTACAGCGTGCCTAGCACATTACATTCAAACAGAACCTGACACAATCTATATGCAAAATAGATAGTAACTGTTATCATTGTGATCAAATTAAGTCTATTATCCTAATAAATGACAAGGAAAGACTAAAACTGAGGTTTTTTTTGGCTCCAAACGTAAACACTGTGCTATGCCCATGAAGTCCTTGAAAATGAAACATTTTGCTGTTTCAAACACATAAATTTTAGAGACAATATGAAATTGTAATTTGAAAGTTACGTACTTTTAGTTTCTGATATAATTAACGAGTCTTGTGATACATCATTCCACTGGAATTACTCCACAGTGAGAACATCCCGAGGCCCTGTGACTGTTTTCATCAACTTTGTTAATGACCCTGCCCCTAAATTTCTACAGAGAATGTGGTCTTGATGAGCAGTGATTTCATCATGGCCTAATAAAAATAATCTTGGAGGAAGTTGATAGATGATAAGGTTATACAATGACTCTCTACATAACCTACATTTTGTTTTGTTAACGACAAGTATTTTGGGGAATATATCATTCTCAGCAATATGATCTATTAGCATCTGCCTGGGCTTCCTTGAAATTGCAATGAGTCCAATTTGATGGATCCTTTGTATAATGGGATTTTAAGCCGGTTAGTGTAAATTCATGTATAGCTGCTATCTTTATGAAAATCTAGTGAAAAGTATTTACATTCCATAATGTCTACACATGGAACAGTGTTTAGTGTTCTTTCCTTTGATGTTTCCTGAAGCATTATTTGGAAAATACTAAGACTTCATTAGCTTGAAAAATGATCTTTGCTTACAGCCATTTGTAGAGAAAAAAGTTTCTTCTTTTCTGCAAATGATTTGGAAAATACATTTGATATTCTTTAAGAACAAAGCATTCAAAATATGGCATACTAAATAAAGCTGGTAAGCAGTTGAAAGATATTTTTAAAAGCTCATTTGAAGTCCACTGCATTCAAAATCAGATTTAATTAGATTTGATTTATCATTCAGAAAATGGAAGTAATTCTAGCATATTGTATTATTCAATACTTTATACCCAGTACTGTTATTATTGAACATATCAACTGCCATGGAATTCATGGGTTATAGGTGTGTGTGTGTGTGTGTGTGTGTGTGTGTGTGTGTGTGTGTGTGAAAATTTTTTAAATAACCATTTATCAACTATTTTAACCAGGCTAGGAAAATAATACATTTGGGAATATTTCTCCTATAGCTCACAAGATTTTCATTTTCATTGCAGAGATTTCTTTTAAGAGGAACTATTGAAAATTTAATGTAGCAAGTATGACTAATCAAACAGATAGCTTTTCTCCTTTTGGAAGAAGTATGTTATTCATATTTCAGAAATGGGAAGCTAGCTATTGCATTTCTAAGGATGCTGTTTGCCTAAATCCACAGTCTGAAGGTATCCCTCAAGCTGAACTGACAAGAAATTCCCCATGGTCAATTCATCTGTGAAATAAAAGTCAGGAAGGCAGGGATGAGCAGACGGGGAAGGCTGTGGGAGGGGCAGTAGGCGAGGACAATGCTGTTGTCCCCGGACAGAGATGTAGGCACCGCTGACCCCACAGGAGCAGGGTCAGGCACGGGATGCCCAAGGGACTGCCTGGGGCAAACGGCCTTATACTTCCCTCCCCAACTCCACAGTCCCAAGGCTGAGCAAGAGAATCCCATCTTGCTTCCACGGGTAAAGAGGGCCAAAACTGGCAGTAACGTCACTGGACAGCAAAGGAAAAGCTGAGAAACATCCACAAGATGAGGCAAGATCATCTCTTTTAGAACTTTATAGTAGGAGGGCTCCCCACCCTACTCTCATGGTCAGCATTTTCACACCCTCTGAAGAAGAGAAGTTGGACTTCTCACTTAAAGCCACACTTACTTTGATTTCAGCAATATATGACATTTCTTATAAACAGCATTGAGCAATGTATATGACTTACATATCGTAAGGAATTCTGAGAATGAAAAAGGGAGCCCTGGGGATCCCCTTAGCCCCTCATGCCCTCATACACACTTATGAAAAAAAAAAAAACCAACAAACAAAAACGACTTTCAGTTGACAGTGCTGTATTTTCAAGGAATTGCAAAGTACTATAAGTTACTGAAAGAGCAGTGCTGCTATTTAATGTCCACAAGAGATTTAAAAATAAATGACAATATAACTTTAATTTATAGGATTCAACTTTATTTACTGTTGTTGTTTCATAGTTTCATGTTTTCTTTGAGGTGTTTAGGCAAAGGTATAGGAAAATATCTTTCAGATTGTTCTGGTTTGTAAAGTTCCCATTTGCTGGGACTGAGAATTTTCTTGGTCTTTGTCTAAATGTGCAGCCGCTCCTGGACATACCTCTGATAATTTGTCTATGATCCTTCCTTGCAGGTTCTCCTAGGAAGCCCCACTCCAGCCCCAGGCGTTGAGGTTTCCCTGTGCTTTCTCAGGGTTGCGTCCATCTGTGTCCTGCAGGCTGACCAGTTCCTGCTGATGCTGTGGTTGCTGTGGTATAAAAACCTTCTGTTTAGTGCACAGGCCTACATACAGTACCGGATTCTGATTCTATCCTGCTAGGAATTCTGCTTTCATCTCTGACTAGGGACAGTAGCTCACTTCTTGCCACAACACTAGTGAGCTGAATTTTTCTGATTCCTTTCCATCCAAGATAAAACAACAGCTTCTTATTCTAAGATCTAGGCCAAGATCATGATTTCTAGTGCCCAGGAAGGGACCTATATCCCCATCTACCCTACTAATTATATAATGTGTGTGTGTGTGTGTGTGTGTGTGTGTGTGTGCGCGCATATGTGGTGTGTCTGGGTATATGTATGCACATAGGCACACGTGCGTGCACGTGCATGTATATGTATATGTGTGTGCATGTATATGGGATCTTGAAACAATTAGAGCAATTTGGCTTCAGCTACACAACTGCTATGGATCCCCTATATTTTTCAATCATCTGGAAATTCCCCTTCTTACTTTCACTTTAGTTATGACCTATTAGTCTAAATGTTATGGAATAGAATGTATACACTATGGTGCGTTATATTCTTCTATCTTTTCAGCATAAATGACTAGAGCCCTATGGAGCACGTTTACATCTATTTAATGTGAGAATGGCTCAGAATTCTCTATTTAGGACCTGTCCTCTGCTATTCAGCTAGGGCCGTGGTAGCTTCACACATGAGTTACAAAGCCTAAGGTGATAGCGTTTTTCTTCTTGTTCATTTTATGACAAACTATAGCTAAAAACGATTTATTTCTTTTAAATTTTCTTGGAAAACTATGAGCTTGACACAATTTTCTAGGAAAAATCTATTTGGCTAATGTCTCTATTTTTCTCTAATTAGTAGTCTCTTCGAATTGCCTCTTTGGAGTCAAGTTATAGAATGATTCATTTTGCTCCAATTTCTAAAACTTTTGGCACAATGGTATACATATTTCATTGCAATTTTTCAAATATCCCCTGTAATTGCAGTTTTTTTCTCATTTCTATTTTTTCCAGAAATAACTTACTTGTGCAACAACTCATTTTTATTTTAAGATGTATATTTTTTCATTTGATTATGCTTTTGTTTAAAATTTGATATGCAATTTTAATATAAATATTGCAAGTAAAAACCAAATAACACCAAATGAAAGTAAGTACATAATAAGATAAATGCCGTCTCTGTAATATAAGCCTGTGCTTTTATGTTATTACATGCATATTTTTAATATAAACATACAAAACATAAAAAGCTTTTCATATAAATGTACCAAATAAAAAGAAACATAAAAGCCAAATACTATAGAAGTGGAATATATATATATATATATTATACATATATATATTATATATATGTATAATATAATATATATATATTAAGAGATATATATATACATCTTAATTTGTCTATTCTTCAAAAATTGTGATACAACTACTCTTTGTGGCCAAATTAGCAATTTCTCAATTCATTTCTGGTTGTTCCCATGTATGATTTGAAGCTCTGATTCAAAACCATTAAAGATCCTGAATATTATGTCATCTTGCAGAATCAAATACTTTTCAATATGAATATATTTCCTTTTTCCCTTTTCACTTTAAGCTTGAATTATGTTTTCTCTACATTAATTTAGCTACATTTACTCCTCCTATTAGCATTTAACGTTCTATATTTCCTCCATTCCTCTACTTTTAAACTATTTGTGTGGTTTATAATATGTCTCCAAAACCCAGAAAACAGCTAGATACTTATTTTTATGAAAGTCAGTGATTATCTTGGCCAGGCCGGTGGCTCCTGCATGTAATCCCAGCACTTTGGGAGGCCGAGGTTGGCGGATCATAAGGTCAGGAGATTGAGTCCATCCTGGCCAACATGGTGAAACTCCATCTCTACTAAAAAATACAAAAATTAGCTGGGTGTGGTGGTGTGCACCTGTAATCCCAGCTACTCAGGAGGCTGAGGCCGGAGAATCACTTGAATCTGGGAGGCAGAGGTTGCAGGGAGCTGAGATCATGCCACTGCACTCCAGCCTGGACGACAAAATGAGACTCTGTCTCAAAAAAATAAACATAAAACAATGATTATCTTTTAAAAGGAAGGATTAATCTGTGACATGCTTGTGTTAACTTATCTTTCTTGATATTTTGCTTTATACGTTGTATTTTATATGTTTTATTTTAATATACATTTCCTCCTTTTTTCCTGCCTTTTTGAGTGTCTTGACAATTACTGACCTTTCTTCCCCAATTATTTCTAAAAATATGCACACTTTTGTTTGGCTTGTGTTTACTCTTAAATATTAACACATATCCTTATGTATACTTAATGTTTCTAGATATAATTAGTGTTTGCATTTTTTAATAGACAACCCTATGAGGTTGTACTCCCTGTCACCATTCTCTACCATATTCACTCACCAGCTACATCACACATATTTGCATTCCAAATTCCTATCTGCCATTCATATACTATTAGGTACCAGTCAATCACAAGTTCTACCCAGCAGCAGAGATAGAGATATATTTAGCATATATTTAGTGCACATTTTCACTCTAAAGTTCATGTCCTCAACTTTTAAATGCTCCTCCCTTTCTCTTGTCTTTTGCCCGTTTTCTTCCTTCTGGAATTCCTAACAAATGTACTTTCTGAATATACTGCCTATGTCATATATATTTTGAGTCACACTGCACCTTTGCTCTGTATTAAATAATCAGCTTAATCACCACAATTCCTAGCTGTCTTTGCTTCTGTATCTAGTGAGCTAATCAGCTCATCTACTGAGGTTTTTGAAATCAAATGATTAAATTTATAATCTGCAAATTTTATGTTTGATTGATCCTCAAAGTATTTATTTAAATATATAACATGGATTTCTTAAAGGCATAAATTTTAATGATTATCAGTCTTCTGACTCCTTCATCAAATCTGTTTCTTCAGGTGTTCGTTCTTTTTACTGACTTGTTTTCATTTCTCATGGTATTCACTTTCCTCAAATACTGAGTGATCTATGTGATTGTCTGCTCAACTTTATATTTAAGGATTACCATTCCACTTTCTGCTGTTTGTTTATCCTCTTTCCAGTATTTGAGATTAGGATGTGAAGAGTTATGCTAACTTCTTCTCTGGCATGACAGGTTTTCTGCTCCCTGTAAGGTGTGAATCCCTGTCCCTGCCGGCCTTTGTGATCCCTGTACGCATTGTTCTATTTGCACACAAATGTCACTCTTTAGCATCAGTGGCTGAAGAGGCTAATAGACCTCTGTACTTGAAATTGATTGTCTTTCCTCAAAAATTATCTCAAAGTTCCTTTCAGTATCTTTTAACTCTGAGCTTGTGGCTCCCTAACATCACTCCTGTAGTGGGGGTGGGATTATTTTTTCTACGTCTATTTTTTTCTATAAAGACGTTTATGTAGTTGCTGTTTTCACCTGAAGTCTGATACCTCTCCTTTCTGCTTTAAGATACCAAGGCAGGAGAAGAAGGTCTGGAGGCAGGAAACCTAGGGCTGATTCATGCCAACTTTCTAGAACTAAATCAAAAGAAAAACTCCAACTTTCCATACCTAAGTAACAAAAGGACTGGAGATTACTCCCTTTGAAAACCCCCTCCCCATCTGGAAAATTTAAAGTATGCCTGATTGGTTGCAGAAAGCAGGAATTATCTCTGATTGGTTGTGGAAAGCAATCAATCATAGGTTTGCACAAGAGTATAACTTTGTAACTTTGCTTTAGCCTCTGATTGGTTGCTTTCCACAACCAATCAGACTGATTGCGAAGTCACGACTTCATTTGCAAGGGGTCTACACCAAGTGGCCACTGGGAAACCACTAGAGGGTATTTAAACCCCAGCAAATTCTGTCACAGAGGCCTCCTGCTCAGCGGGCTCCCATCCTGTGGAGTGTACTGTCATTTTCAATAAATCTCTGCTTTTGTTACTTCATTGTCTCCCTGCTTTGTTTGTGCATTTTGTCCAATTCTTTGTTCAAAATGCCAAGAATCTGGACATCCTTCACTGGTAATGATACCACCAAACTTTTAAGGTATTTTAAAGTATTTGAATTTTTTATTGATCCATAAAAATAAAACCTAATGTGAAATTAGAAAAGTCACAATACAATATTGAGAAAGAAACTCTTCTTTATAACTGGCTTAAAGATATGTACTCGCATGCTGTTCTCTGTAAATACTATGATCAGGTATACTTGTTTTGGGAATAACAATGAGTACCTTAAAAATGAGCTCAAATACATCCATTGAGCAGAGTAAATATAATGTTACCTGCCTTGTTGAGAATTACAAGAGATGAAATAATCAAGGATCCCTTTTAAATAGCCATATTCGAGGTCATTAAAAAGTATTGATGAAATAATGGCAGAGCCTTTCTTAAGAGGCCTTCATGTCACAAAATTGTGGTTGTTGGGTCTTAAGTGTTTTGCAACTTATTGTTAGGAGCAATTGACCTGTCAAAAAAAAAAATGAAACTATTTTTGGATTAACAACAATGATGTTTGGCCAGCTGAATGGACCTTGGTTGATGGCAGATATACCTGCAGTATTGGTCTCTGCAACAATTGTCAGGGTTGGGTTAACTGATGATAGGGTCTGATAGGCCAGTGTGACTTTCCTCACTCAGAATTCTGACTATGAAAAAAGAGGTGAAAGAAAGTGGATTTCAGATACAAGGGGGAGCCTGAGAGTATGAGGCATTCACTGTGCTCCATATGTATCACCTGATGGGGCATGGCTGACTCCTCATTAATTCAGCCATTCAGTCACAGAGGCAGTCAGCAAATACGTATTGAGAACTTACAACGATATAGACACTTATTATATTGGGCTCTGGAGATTTTATTTTAAGTTAAATAAGCTACAGATTTCTGACAGTTAGAGCGGACAAAGGACATACCACTAAATGCATGTGATAAATGTTAGTGGGGTTATGAAACAATGACCTTTTGGGAGATAATGAATCGAGGCAAATAGCAATCTCTGTTGCAAGACTCCTGATCTGGACATTTAATCAAGTGTCCCAAACTCAGGTCACAGAAGTAACTTTTTATAAATAATTTTGAAATACAAAGTACTTTCTATGTGAATTAATTACAAGTTCTCTTATTAAGTCTCCAACACATAAAAGTAACCATTATAAAACAATGCATTTCTATGATATGCAGAAATAACTGCCATCAGGAGATTGAGAAAAATACACTTCGGTGTTTCCTCTGTGGGTCTCTCTCTCCTGGACACCAGCCCTGTGACTTCAGCAAAGAAAAATTCCTGATTAAACTGGGGACTCAGAAACATTTTGACTTTCATATGCTTTATTTAGTCTTGTGTGGTTCCATATGTCTTCCAGTAGAGAATAAATATAAGGGACACCAAGATTACATAAATCAAATGTAACAACGTGAGGAATATACAAATATTTACCTCCAGTCATTTAACTATACCTCAGTTATCCACACAACAATAACAACAGCAAAATACTATTAACCTATGATTTTATTGAAGTAATAACCAGGTACTTATAAAATTTCCTAATAGGAATTTATAAATGTATATGTTTCAGAAAAGAGTGCTCAATGCATGCATTTCTATAAAAATGCCTGTGGCATGAAAGAAAGTCTTTAGTGCTAATTAATAAGGAAAAAACAAAATGAATCAACAGTTTTAAAAATACACAAAAAAGCCACAAAACTTCTCAACCTAGAATTTTAAATATAGCTAGAGTATCTCCTAAAATATTAGTTTAAATATCATGCAAATAATTTTAAAAATTGATTAAAGGATACTTTTTTTGAAAAAGTAAACAAAGCAGAAAGCAAAAAAAACAAAAGTAGTAGCAAAGCAATTGTTACCGAAGTGTTAAATCTAAGAAAATATTGATTATATCTGGCAATAAATAATTTAGAAGTTTAAAAACATGTAGTGCATGAATATTACTCAAAAGTAATATGAGAGATAAGAAAGAATATATTGAAAGTTTCTAAGAGGCTCATCTTGTTCAGAAATAGAAATATTGATTAACTTTAGATGGTGTTAAATAAGATGAATTTATATGGCAAATGTCCGAAGAACCAATTAATAGAAACAGAACATCTATTTGTTAAAGAGCCAGGCATATCTAGTATAAATATCTAACAAACAATATTATTGAGAATATTTTTTAATTTTTTACAAGGCAATAAACTTAGCAACCAAACTTATAGTAATATAGGCCAAATATATTAAAAGGATATTAACAGAAAAATAAAGTAAAATGTGACTAAGTCTGCACAGAAATCTTCTCATTAGTAATCATTCAAATGAGAATTAAATGAAATACTATTTGTGCCTATTATAATGGGAAAATTATTGAAGCTAAACAAGTATGGCATGTATGTGAAAGAATGGGAATGTTCCCATAAGACTAGCAAGGGTTTAAATTGTATTAATCCCTTTTGGAAGCAAACAATTTATATTCCCAGTTATTGAAGATGATGGGCTGCACATTCTAGGAGTGAGCAGCAACCACATAGAAGCACTTCAGTAGAAGCTCTCTCATCCAGATGCAAACTGAGATAGAAGCATGTGTATTATATTTGATATTCTGACAAATCAAAGATGAACTAATCAGTATTGAAAAGAAGTAAATAAAATAAATTATTCTTCCCAAATTACTTTAATAAAACTCTACCCACACTTACAATAATAGTGTATTTTTGTATTGATATACCAGTAAGCACAAGTAAGTATTTATATCCACAAAAATATGAAGCAAAGCAGGGCCCGGTGGCTCATGCATGTAATCCCAGCATTTTGGGAGGCCTAGGCGGGCCTCCCAAAGGTCAGGAGTTCGAGACCCGTCTGGCCAACATGATGAAACCCCATTTCTACTAAAAACACGAAAGATTAGCTGGGTGTGGTGGTGTGCACCTATAATCCCGGCTACTCAGAAAGCTGAGGCAGGAGAATCACATGAACCTGGGAGGCGGAGGTTGTAGTGAGCCGAGATAGCGCCATTGCACTCCAGCCAGGGTGACGGTGCAAGACGCCGTCTCAAAAAATAAAAAAGCAAATGTGTGAACAATAGTTGATAATCTGTGCATTGACTGCAGGCTTTTCATGTTACTCATTGAAGTTTTCTGCATTTTGAAATATTTCCAAATTTATTTCAATAAAAATACTTTTCTACCATCTTAATTACTCTTCACACTTTCCCTCTTTCTGTGTAATTAAGTATCTTACATGTATATTACATACAGAAATATAAACTTAGAATAAGAACTATTGTCATGGGTATATATAAAAAATAAGTTACCTTGCACATTTTAATTTTTTCATCTTAAATAAATAATAAAAATTCCTACTCTCAAAAAAAACCGATACACGTCTTTACTATTTACTGTATTTTTAAAGAAAAAATATATTCAAAGGAAATATTTCTGAATCTTAAGTTACATATTGCTTTCTGCAAAAAAATTAAATACATTTTTCTCTTAGTTATGCATTACTTATAGTTGTTATAAAATATATTCAAATATAACTTTTATTTCTCTCCTACAGTATAAAATCAGACCTTTGTTCAGAGAAGTATTTGCTGTGCTCTGACTTATTTTGATCCTATTTTCATTCTTCCTTACTTTACTGACCATAAAACTCCAGAGCTAGTGGTACCTTTTCTAACCACTTCTTTTCTTGTTCTTGATTTCCTGGCAGTAAGTGATCGATTGTGCTAGTTGCTGGGGTCAAGCTATTATCTATAGGAAAAAATAATTTATAACATTTGCAGCAATTATCCCAAGTACAGTATCACCATTTAAATTACTGTTTAACCCTCGAAGCTCAGTTTTGTTTACATGAGTGGCACCTCTGGATATAGGACTCACAGGGAAAACAATACCCAGGGCACCAGCAAATAAGCAAAGAGAAAAACAGAAGGACTATGGTAAAAGGGATCATAGGAAGATGAAATTCTGAAATTAAAAGAAAATGCGCTTTATAAATTTTAGATTTCCTACAATACAGCATATTTTACTTATGCCACTATTTTTTTAATGAATATTTTTTTCCACCAGCAATAGTGATATAGGAGTCAAAAAGAAATTATTTAGGCAGACAGTGAGGGTATGGAAGTCCTCAGTAAGGTTTTCCTTTTAATGAAAAACAACCCCTAAATCATCTTCTTTTCTAACAAAGTGCAGCCTGTAAATCTGAGCTACAGACATAGACAAGCAAGCTGGAAGCTTACAAAGGTGAATGCCGGCGGTTATGCCAATTGAAAAAGGCTACCTGGGGCCGGGCACAGTGGCTCACGCCTGTAATCCCAGCACTTTGGGAGGCTGAGGTGGGTGGATCACCAGGCCAAGAGATCGAGACCATCCTGGTCAACATGGTGGAACCCCATCTCTACTAAAAACACAAAAATTAGCTGGGTGTGATGGCACGTGCCTGGTACTCGGGAGGCTGAGGCAGAAGAATTGCTTGAACCCAGGAGGCAGAGGTTGTAGTGAGCTGAGATTGCACCATTACACTCCAGCCTGGGCAACAAGAGCGAAACTCCGTTTCAAAAAAAAAAAGAAAAAAGAAAAGAAAAAGGCTGCCTGGGATTATGCATGTTTAAAATGGCAGCTCCATCTTCCCATCTCCTTGACAGCCACGTGTACAGTGAGGAGAAAGCAACCTGGTGCCAGCCAGGCAAAGACCTCATTTGCATAGTAATATTAAGGTGAGGTCACCAGCTTCCTGAGTTTTACGTAAACGTCATACTTGGTCCAACCAATCTTTGGGCCCTATGTAAATTAGACACTGCCTTCTCAAGCCTGACTATAAAATCCAGTGTCCTCCAACATGGGCCAGAAATTGTATTCGGTGTCCCTCTTTCCCAGGAGAGAGAGCTATTCTCCTTTCTCTTTCTTTTGTCTATTAAACCTCCACTCTTAAACTCACACCTTATGTGTGTCCGAGTCCTTAATTTTCTTGGTATGAGACAATGAACCTCAGGTATCACCCCAGACAGCAACACTGCTTCAATAATAACAGATTTTTAGTTAGTTCTGATGATGGTGGCAAGTGACAGAGTAAAAGCAAGGGCAAAACTGGAGAGCATTACCTGAATGCAGATCACAGCTCTCCTGGTCGCCACCTGTGTGACCCTAGACAAACATTTGCATCTCAGGCCTCACTTCTCATCAACTTGAAATCATGGATGTTAGATTCATAGTTGCTATTGTTCTCTTCAGCTATATTTGCATATGATTCTCTCACACAATTTTTTGTGTAATGGATGTACATCAGAAGTAGATAGTAATGCTCTACTGATAAACATTTTAATTTTTGATGTTAGTTTTTTTAATTTTTGCTCATATGAACAGTAAGAAGTACATTTTATGCTATGGCTTAGTATAAACACACAGTCAATCAATCAATCTATCTAATCTGCCATCTATTATGAAACAAAGGTTTCACAAACCAACTTTCATTCTTACCATTTGTGACAAACCCTGATTCTTCTATTACAATTTATTTAATTAAAGAAAATCTTGATTGTAACCAGCTAAACTGATTTCATTACTACCTAATTTGGGGCAAATTAAATTTGAAGCACATTCTCCTAAAGATTAAGATTCAAGCTCATTTGCATGGATATAAGTTCTTTCATGTAATGATTCATCCCAACTCTTCATTCTTATCTGCAGAATCTCTTAAAAAATCATCTGAGTCTCCAGCACTTTTTGACAAACATAGGTGCATGTGCAAACACACACAAACATACATACATGCACATACACAATGCCACTTAATTCTCTGATTTTGCATATAGATGGGATTTCTTATCTTCTGTAGCAAATTTTGATAATCAAACATTCCTTAAAGTTCTATTGCTCAGTACATAAAAGTAAAGAAGCTGGGATTAAGCAAAGAAAACTGAGTTATAAGCTGTTTAGGGAAACTTAAGATTTTTTATCCTTTGGGAAAAAACTGATATTAAGGCACTGCTAAAGTGATTCCGTCTGGCTTAAAATTATTAATCACAACAATATATTGTCAATTGAACTTTTTCAGAAGAGTATTTCCATTCATTAAATTATTGGACTAGGTAAGGTAATGTCATTGAACATTCTCCTAAAACAAAAATAATTTAGAGAAAAATAAGCCAGTGAATAATCTTCACCCACACCCCCTGTGAGACACTACAGGCCTGCGGAAATGAGAACAGGAAGATACAGTTCTGTTTTGAACAGAAAATGAAGAGCACTTATGAATATCCAGGGTACAGGAGATAGACTGACAGCTGCCATTGGCATTATAACTATCCCAATGCAAGGATGTCCTAAAAGCCACCTCTAATCCATGCTCCTTTAGAAGTGTCCATTGTAAACTCATAGGCATGCCAAGCATGAAAGAATGGCAGCTTTTAGGCATGGAAAATTGTAAGATTAGGTGACCATTGCCATTGATATCAGTTCTGTTTCTCCTTTGCTTAATGCAGATGCTATTAAAGAGTATTTAATTCAGTCAATGAAGAAAGAATTGAAATAGAGTAAATGTTTAAAGTCAACCAATAAAGTTAATTATGAAAGACTTTAGTTTAAAATGCCTAATTCAGGTAATACCATTTGTAGAAAATATTCCATCTTGAAATATCCTATAGAATTTCCTGTTTTAATGAAATTCCTATAGATAAAAGTATTCAGTGCTTTTCCTCAGCTATTTCTGATCCTTACACACATGCTTCCAATGCCACATTCATTATATTGAATTGTAATTTAGAGAGAAATTTGGGGTGTGACAATTAGGATGACCAACTCCTATTAGACTCCCTTGCATTACCCAGAATATAATGTAATAATAATAGTGCTTAGTTCTGCATGCAGTTTTACAACTGAATGGCATATAAGAAGAAGTCTATATATCACTTCCCATGTTTCCATCCTGTAAAGGACTAAGAACATGAAATTTGTACTTGTGATCCTTCACTGAGAAATTTTAGAGGAAATTTGTTTGTTGTTCGTTTTTTGTTTTTGCCATAGAGATGTAGAACAGATCAGAGCTTCCATGGGGCTTAGAGCCTTGTGCCTCAATAACAGAAGCTGAGCACATCCTCCGTCCTTCATGTCTCATGTCCGGAACAGCAATGCACCGCTGCCATTATCACCTAAGTGCACAACGAGGTAAGACCACCTTTGACAAGATGGCCATCTCTTCTGCCTGCCATTGAGAGTGTGGGAGAGGCCTGTCCTCACGCTGTTCTTTGTGTCTGCAATAGTAGACTGTAGCTGATCTACGCTCTTTCTTTCTCTTCTTAAGTAGCTGGCTGTTTTATATTTTTGGTGCACTTACCACTCTACCTCTCTTTGTGAGCACACCACATGTTTATGTGACCCAAGACCTCTGCCCTAGCCCCAGGCCCAGATAAATTTGCTATTTAAATTGCTTACTGCAGTTATCACGTGCTTGCAGAGACAAACCAAATTGTCAACTGTTTTCTATTAGGCTAACACATATGGGGCCATGCTCATCAGTCAGATCTTTGAGGGGAAAGCAGAACAACTGAAAAGCCAGACCCCATCCATTGCCAGCATTTATTTATATATCTCTGTTCCTTAGAGCAGACGTGAGCCCTGTTCTAGGCTATCATAGGCACTGCACGTAGAATTCTATCCATATCTGCTGTACTGAGTTAAACAGAATGCACAGAGAAAATGTTGCTTAACATCTCATCCATAATGCAAATGCTACACTACCAGTGTTTTTCAATTGCTGCTTACCTCTAATGACCTTCTTAGCTCTGCTACACACTGAGAAGACACAAATCACAAGAAAGGAGGACAAAATCCTGCCATGTAGAGGTGGGTTAGGGCAGATTCTCCATTATGTCTGTCCTTGAGAAAATTGTTAGTCTCACCATAAAAAGTACATGGCAGAAACTCCAATACACTGTGAATAAAGGAGTAGGAGGAGGTGGATGATCAAAAGCATTGGTGAGGAAATAATCATTTGGCTGATGCAGTGAAACATCTGAGTCCCTCTTTACTACTGACCAACAATCGACCTCAGAAAACTACAGCGTCCCTCACCAAAGTGTGTACAGGATGGATTAGAGAGGAGGTCCTCCACTCAAATTTAGCTTACATTTTAATGGTGAGTGATGCCAAAATAAAAATTAAGTGGGAAAAGGCAGCTCATGTTACACTTCATGCAATTGTTGTAAAGAATGTTTCTAGGGATATTTTTTGCTGAAGAAATAAATCACTCTCTGTAATTCATTGTCAGTTAAGGATGTGGCTGAGAACAACATAGTTTATTGTGATTTTCAATAATAATTAAGGGCTTGATTATTGGAAGAATTTCAACTATCTATATTCATAAATCTTACTGATGAATTTCTTTTAAAAATATCCCTACGTGACTCCAGTAGGTCCAGATTAAACTCACACGTGCCTTTTGAAAGTTCCATGCCTGTTGTATTTGTATGTGCGAATGTTGGCTGGTGTGGCTGAAAACATGTTTCATGGGCGAGTAGTGCCTCCAAATATACTAGTAGGTATCTACTGTATTAAAAACAGTGAAACAATCTTTTTTGCTTTAGGATGTCTTGTTTCTTCAAATGTGAATCTCACAGAGGGAAATAGAGCATGGATTGAATCCAAAATTAATTTGTCCAGAGAACATTTTACCATAGCACATCCAGTAGCATCTGGAATAGGATAAATGGTGTCCCCCACCCCAAAAACATATACCTGTGTCCTAATGTTTGGAACCTGTGAATGTTACCTTATCTGGAATAAGGGTTTTCATAGACATACTTAAGATTCTAGAAAAGGGGAAATCATCCTGGGTTAACCGATAGGCCTTAAATCCAGTAACAAGTATCTTTATAAGATGGATACACAGAATGTGTATAGCTGCCATCCGCTGGTAAAGGGAGAAGAGGAATTGGTCCCCAGAACAGCCACAGGACATGTATCTCCACCCTTAATTAGACTCTGTACTGCTTATGGCAACAATTGGGAGAGAATACCCTTCTTTGTTTGAAGCCACACAGTTTGGGGTAATTTATTACAACAGTTCTAGGAACTATTGTAGGATCTTTGGCAAATATTGCCGTAGACATCTTTAAACGTAGATATTGGTTTTAAAATGTGTTCAATATTTAATTTATCTCTAAATAATTAAATATATTCTTTGATAAATAACATTTTGAAAATAATTCTGCCAGAAATTTTTTCCAAAATGTATTCCGTATTTCCTATGGAATATGCTGATTCCCATGTTGATTTCTCTATGTAAGAAAGGTAATTACAGAACTACATATAATTTCTATCTGTAACTCTTATAACAAATGTTTATCTGCACAGTATGCCATCCCATAATGGTTAGTTATTTATTCTATTTTCTAGAAAAATACAGCAGATTCAAAGGGCCTTAAAGTTCTGGTAATCAGAATACATTTCAGAATGTAGCAGTCAGTTAAGGAGAATTGTAATTATTTTAGCAGATGGACAATAGTTTAAAAAATACCTGCCAAACTTTTAAAAAGCTGTCTTTCCTAAGTCATGCGGATCATTTTTACTCTTTTGCCTATTTGGATAGGGAAATTGCTTTCTTAATTTCCCTTACTTAAAACACAAATGGAAGTTTTTCATCTTGTGATAAAAAACAGTGGCACCAATGAAAACAATTGCTATCACTTATTGAGTGTCTCTAGTGTGACTGGTACTATACTAGTATTTTACATGTATAAAACACAAAAATATCTGTAAAAATGTCACCACTTTCATTTTAGGTCAGAAGTCTGAACCTTCAAGAAATTAAATCATTTTCCTAAATTTAAACATCTAGTATATACCCAAGCAGAGACCCAAGATTTTATACAGAATAGTTCCAAATTTGCATTTTTATTCTCTTTCTTCTATGGAAAAGACCTGTATTCTCACAGATAGGTTTTAGTGATGACTATTTGCACCCAAAATAACAGAAGAAACCAACATATATGGTTTACCCACAGGAAAAAAAGGATGTTTATAAAATCAAACGTAGGCAGTTGGTAGGCAGTGTGTCACTTCCATGCCTGGGATGTTCTCTGGGTGGAGAGAATCTTTATAAGTAGCTGCTCCCATGCATTCTGACTATATTTGTTCATTGTTGCTTGGACTTGATATGGGCTTTCTCTATATTAGGAGTGTAATGCATGATAGATGCATTTGACAAAAAATGAAATGTTTCCATCTTTTTTTAAAAAAAAAACAAGCAACACATAGATGATCAACTTTATGTTTAACATATTTAAACAGGAGTGAAAAAGAACTTATCTTTCTCATTTGCAAGCGATGCTTTAGGAAATAAGTGATTCCCTATGGACACACAAAGGGTAATGATCCCCTTCTGCCGTCAGTGTCCTCTCTGACTCGAGGCTCCCTCCCATTTGGAATCATCCCATTTTAGTAGCTACTGAGGACAAGTTCGAAATCCAAGCAAATATTTTTCCAATAAAGTAAAAGAAGGAAATGTTCTCATTTTCTTTCCATTTAGACAGAGTTTTTGAGGCATTCGTGAGACTTTGACCAAGCTATGCAATAAGTCAATGCTAGCTTCTTAAGTGTTGTTTCCAATGGGCAAAAGAGAACAGATAATCCCCAGATCTTATGACTGGTATGAGGGGTAAATAAATCACACATGATGAAGGTACTAATACCACATTGATAGCTCACAGTGGTGCAATTACTCTTATAGTCTTTCCAGAATCAGCAGAATCTTGAGTACACCCTATACTCTGATAACACTATCTAGTTCATTCTGCAAGAATGATAGTATTTTTTCTTTACTGGCTTTTTTTCACATTGACCTAGTCCATATTAACTGAAATATTCTTATGACTTGAACTCTGTGACACCACACTCCTGTGTTTCATCTGCTTCTTTACTTTCTACTTCTTATTGTGTTACAGATCTATCCGCCTTCATCCAGCCTTGTAATGGTGACGTGCCCAACCACACTCTCCTATATTCTCTCTCTAGGTTATTGTAGCTACAATGCCCATGGCTGTCTATTCAGTGCTGCCTAACATAATAATCCAGCCTGATATTTTCATCAGAAAAGATGAAGCAATGGCTGTTCTTCATGTACTGTTGCCATTTTCACAGTCACCTCAGAGTTAACACTTGAACCAAGTTAATTACAATTCACCATCCTATTATTCTTCCTCACGAACCAATGCCTCCTGCAGTGGTTCTATCTTACTAAGTAACATCACTACCTATCATACTTAAAGAAGTTGGAAATTGGGAGCCAGTGGTGACTCTTTCTCCATCACCCTGTCTCATTTCTAACTGATTAAAAGTATGGTACCACTTCCATTCACCCGCAAAATACCTTGCTAATCTCTTCACATCTCTCTATATTCATTGCTGTCACCCTAGGACAAACCATCATGTCTTCTTACAATCCTGCTGAACAAGCTTCTTCAAAGAAGTTTGTGTGTCCCTTCGTTCATCATTTCTTTCTCTAACAGTGCATTAAGGGTGATGACCTTTAAAAAATGTAAATTTGATTGAACATTATTAAATTTTATTTAAATTCTTGAATATATACCCCAAAGTCTTTACGTTGCCTTGTAGCCAGCACGGTTTGGCCCCTCTTGACATCCATCTACATACATTTCTCTTTCGCCTACAACGTAGTCTTTGCTTGTCGTATTGCTATTGCTATGCCTTTCGGGAATAAGATGCTTCTCACCAACCACATCTGAACTCAATCTCATCCTATGAAAGAGGCCTCACTAGAGTTTCCGGGTAGGTCAGTTTCCCTGTCATTATTCTCATGGTAGTCTGTTCTTCTACTCTATGGCTCTTAAAATTATTGATCATTGTATTTGCATGCTTATTTCAGTACTGCTGTATCACACACTCTATCCAAGTCTCATGAATACAGGTAAACACCTATTTTTGATCAGCATTGTTTTTCCACTGTCTGGGGCAATTTAAATACATATTCAATAACTGTTGAATTAATGAATGAATAAATTAATCCCATCAACAAAAATGGCGTTCCTTTCAAGTGAGCTGCTACTCTGGGCACACCCTTCCTTGCTCAACGCCAACACCAGCTTCTTCAAATGCTGCCGGAGTATCGTGAAGGTGAATAAGTCTCATGAGTTTGATGATTTTATAACGGAGAGTTCCCCTATACAAGCCATCTTGCCTGCCACCGTGACTTTGCTCCTCCTTTGTCTCCCACCACGTAGAACTGTTAAACCTCTTTCCTTTATAAATTACCCATTCTCAGATATGTCTTTATTAATGTGTGAGAATAGACTAATACAGTCTCTCTCCTTTGTTCATTACAGGCAGAATTAATTGCTCTCTCCAAGTTCCTAGTAGGGTTTACTGATGCCACTCAAGCTTTTCGTGGAACACAACCAGACTATTTATTGATTTCGTCAAGTCTGGTGAAGAAGAGGGAGACAGTCTTTACTTTCTGGAAGCCAAAATTAAGGAAACACCTTTATTGCTGATGTCATGATGTTTATATTGTTAACCTCCTCCTCACTTTCTCTATCATTATCTCTCCCCATCTCTGTCTCAATTTCTCCATCTCTCTCCCCTTACCTCTCTCTCTCCTTCTGAACACCCCACATTTAGACAGACAAGTTTCCAGTGGAAGAGAGGGGACATTCAGGACAGATATCCTGAGGAGGCAGAGGTAGAAGCCTCAATGAGTAATAATATCATTTATTTGAGATGGGAGCAGAGCAAAGCAAATAGAAGGAAAGGGAAGGCGTTTTTCAACCCACTGCTTCACCATACTGTTCTTTACATCACTCAGGTATCAGCTTCCATACTCACAGATTCTGGGCTATTTCTCAGGTATATGATTCTTTTCTACATTCCTATGTTCTTGTCATTGGTGGAAAAAGATAGAGGCTTTGGAAAAACCTGAACATCTCTGTAAATTTTAGTTGGCAGGGTTTTTTTTGTGCATTTGGTGCTACTGCTGATCTTCCATCATGATTCTCAGAGCCTCATAATTCCTTCCCTTGATTCAGAGATAGAAATCTTAGAGGATGAGATATTCTCAACCAGTAATGCCCTTCTACCATCCCTCCTGGCAGCCCTCCGCATCTAAGTGTGCAGAGCAAGGCTTCTCGTATTACCAGTTTGTGTAGGATCTTTATTTCAAAAGAAGGCAGGAATAAACAGACTGAATAGGCTGTTATGTAAGACTGGCTCCACAATATCAAAAACAACAGGGAAAAACAAGGCAAAACAAAACTATCCCTGTGACATGGATTATAACGGAATGTTTGATAACTTAAAGAACTCCTAGAAGGAAATGAGACCAGTTATGCTTTGATTTAAGAGGAAGTCTGGAGAGACTTCATGAAATATTTATATTTTGAGTGAGAATATATTCTCTTAACCCTTTTATAGTATTAGCATATTATCCCAAAACACACGTTTCCCTTTCCCTTCCAAGTGTCACTCCTAATCTAGTTGCATTCCTCACAAGCTGTTATCTCCCAAATATCAACAAGTATCTGGCCAAGAAAGTTTCAACTGAATATGGAAAAAATAATTCTGCAATTATTTGTTATTCTTATTTTGGGGAAAGAAAAGAACAAATTCACATGTTCATGTAAACATAACATTGAATTAGAAAAAAAATTCAGAGATACATTCTCTCAGCCTTCTGTTTCTTTTCGTGATGAAGCACTGGAACAAGACTCTCCCTCCTGCCACAAACAAACATGTAACTGGACAAAATATAAGAAGCAAGTGTTTTCATGCACTAATAAATAAGCATTGCAAGACAGCAGGCCTTGAAGACTCACATGATGAGTCCCATGACCACTAGCTTTCTGCTGGGGGAAAATGTACTGACTCTAAGGCAAAAAGCCAATCGCGGAGATCCTGTTAAACCGAAAATGCAGAGATCAGGCTATATTGCAGCTGAAGCAGTTGGAATCTTTGTGGGGCAGGCTGGGGGAGGAATTGAAGAAGAGAGCTTTGTAGAAAGCCCCAGAAGCCCACATGTAGCTCCACTGCAAACTCATGTTAAAGATGTATCCATATGTGCACATACGCCGTGCAAGCCACCCAGGGTATTGGAGATAGCAGGTGCCACCGATTTGAGAAACAGGAAACTTAGGATAATGCTGTGCTCATTGTAGAACCCATTAACACCCATGGCAACCATGAATGATTAGAAAGGTAGCACAGACCATGCCCTAGAGCAAAATCGACTCTATACCCACTCTAACAAACCTAAAATAAAGTTTAAAGAGATCTCGGAGAAGACAACATTTGGAGTTTAAGTCTTTTTAAGTTAGAAGGGCTTGTAAAACACCTGAAGTTTCCACAGATTTTCACAAACCAAGCATAAAAGTTTACTCAGTTCACGGTGATTGAATAGTAATTGACTAACTGATCTGATTGCTAAAACAAGAATCAACATTTTTTGAGGATGAGTAGGAGGGTTCAGATTCTCTACTCAGTTGTGTTACCCAAAATGTTTGACACTTTTTTTTTTGGAGACAGAGTCTTGCTCTGTTGCCAGTCACCAGGCTGGAGTGCAGTGGCGCAATCTTGGCTCACTGCAACCTCCGCCTCCCAGGTTCAAGCAATTCTCCTGCCTCAGCATCCCAAGTAGCTGGGACTACAGGTGCGCACCACCACGCCCAGCTAATTCTTGTATTTTTTAGTAAAGATGGGGTTTCACCATGTTGGCCACGATGGCCTCAATCTCTTGACCTTGTGATCCGCCCACCTCAGCCTCCCAAAGTGCTGGGATTACAGGCTTGAGCCACCACGCCCAGCCGACACTTTTTTAATCACTAGAATTACAAAGAAAGAGAAAATGTAACTCATGGTTAGGGAAAAAAAATAATATAAAGCAAACTTTAAGCTTTTCATAGATAAACACAAAATGGTTGCTATAAATGTTTTAAAGAACTATAAGAAAATATAGTTTTAATATCTGAAGACAAAGTCTTATCAGATACACAGAAACTATAAAAAGAATGACACAGCAACTTTTAGAATAGGAAATTACTATAACTGAAATGAAACAGTTTCTGGATGTTCCCAGCAAGAGGTTTGGGATAGAATAAAAATTTCCATAGGAAAGAAGTCAATGCACAGTTTGGTTTCCCTGGGAAGCAGACTCTGCTGTGAAGATTAGCTAGCAGGGTCTTTTTAGAGAGTGCTCTTAGGACAAATACCCTAAGAAGGAAGAGAAGGAATCAAAATCGGAAAGGGGGAGAAGTTGAACTGCTATGTGGTCCTGTGAAATCCTCTGCCAATCACATAGGGAAGTCTGGAGCTGGGGATGGAATTTCAGATTCCTCAAGTTGAGGTGGGAGGACAGGGCATTCATATCCCTGTGTTAATCAATCATTGAGTCCTGGTTGCTTTTGGAAGAAGAAACGAGCTCAAGTGAGGCTGTTACATTCACTAGAGTCCATTTCTTTCTGTGGAGGGCTTAGAGCTGAGGCTGCCTTTTACTAGCACTCCCGGAACCTGGATGAGGAAGCCTTGCAGAGGAGTCTGTTTCATACACCACAGTCTCCATCACGGCGCACACTGTGCACCTTCTCATTCACTGCTTTATGTGAGACCTGGGAGCACACACCAAGGAATTCTGCAAGCCTTTCTTTCTCTTGGTCATTTATCCGAGGAAGGTCGTCGGGAAGAGCTCCAAGCCCTGTGTCTGCATTTGGTATCAAGGCTGCAATGGATCCTCAGGGTCTTCCTCTACTAATATCCACCTTCAGCCAGCATCTCTATTTGTCTTGGTGATGTGATCTAGATTTTAAACCCTATTCTCCTAGGCATCCAAGCCCCTGGTCACCAGGGATTCTTCAGTTGGATAAGGACTTGCCAAGAGAAGCCAAAGTAAACCACCTAGGTGTCAGGTGTGCTCCTACTTCTCCCCAGCAGCTGTCGCTTCCTGAGGGTCAAGATCAACTACTCCTGTCACATTGCTGACTCTTTTTGCCCACTGGTTCTCTGATATGAAAAGCTGAAATGCTTAGACTGTGACATTAGCCTTTAGGTCGATGGGATCTAGCTTTTAGGTCAAGGGGACTCTTAATGTCTCCCTGGTAGAGGCAAACCTCCTTTGGTAATAACAAGCTCTAAGCCTATGGAACACAGAGCTGCAAAGATAAAAAGGATGAGTCCCCAAATGAATCACTTGAAGTGATGGTGAGTAGGGAGACTTTTATTTTGACCTCTTGCTTTTTGGATCCATACATTTTACTTGTTCAGGGAGCAGTGCCATATACCTGCCACTGATTTAAAGGACATACTGCATTTTCAATGATAGTGCCCCATTCTGGGAAAGCACTGTCTCCTTGCTGGAGCATGAACTGTGCCTTTAAACAGACCATTCGATCATGTTGCCAGATGACAGCTGCTGTTACTTGATACAAACAGCTTGGTTTTGTTGTAAATTAATCCTCCTGGCTGCCAGGAGAAAAGGTAGGGATTTGTGATATGTTCACGGTATCTTTCAAAACAGAGACATCTCTATCAAGCAATAGGGAGCTCCTGGACCCACTGGGAAGCATTCTTTTCATAAGAAGGAGTGGGTCACTTTTGCAAAGTCAGTGGGTTCCGGGAAATCCAGGGATTCAAAATATTTAGAGCATCAACCCAGATATGCTCATTCTGTACATCTGGGTTATTCTTTTTCAACAAGGCTACTGCACTTGGCATGGGACAGCTGCCATGGTTGAGGATTTTCTTCTTTGAAGCTCAGCTATGTATCCCACTAAGATTTAGGTCTGGTCCTCAGCTTTCTCTGCCTTCCAGTTTTAGGAGACATGAGTCTCTTTATATGCCATCAGTAAGGCCTTCTGGTCTCCATATTTAGTTTTTAATTGTCAATCAGTCACTCTCAAGCTTAGGAATAGGTGCTCAATCCCATTCCCCTACGGTTACTATTTGCTACATGTCTCTTGAACACCAGGTTGTACCAGCTAATGCAGTTTTTGCCAGTGGCATAACATTGGTTCACAGCCAGTGAGTGTTTTAGTCATTGTGCTGTTAGCTTGTGCCAGGGCCTCTCTGTGCGCCACCTGCCACCAGTGGGGTTTTTATTGCCAGCTGGTTGGCAGCTGGTCCAACTCCAAAATTCCATTTTAGCTTCTCCTTTATTTGGACCATTCTTGGCACCAACAGTAACAGGCTAGGTCCTTCAGGTAGCAAAATCTGAGATTAAAATGAACGTACAGTATGCTTATTAGGAAGCAAGATTGGGATCACTGCCTTATAAGAGACAGAAGGCTGTGGCACGTTGAGACAGTGGTGCAGTCCTGAAAAATGCCCTGGGACACACAGCCCTGGGGAGCGCTGAGTGAGCCACAGGTAGGTGAGTGGTCTGGAGTAAGTGGAGCCTCTGGTTCTTGACCTCAAGTGTTGATCAGACACTGAACGCAGGCTACTTGTGAAAGAAATTCTGGGCTTGGAATTGTGCATTCCCAAATAAACACTGCACCTGAGGACAATCATCTGGCAGCACACCCCGAAGCTAAGAGAACTGGGTGGCACCTAACAGCTTTCATCATCAAGTCCTTAAATCTACTTGAACAGTGTCTAAAGTTAAATAGGTATCTCTTATGTGATAGACATATTGGCACTAGCTATGAATACCATATATTATTTTAATTTTGCATGTCCTGAAGTATCAGGCAAGGAAGTAACATGACTTCACTTTGGACTTGCCTTTTTTTGCTTATGACAATTCCGCTAATTTTAGAAGAGTTTGTGTAGCAATATGGAGCCACCGACTGGAGGTTATCCAGTACCATCTACATTTTCATGTTCCAAAATTCCTCTTCAACAGAGAAGAGTGCTAGCAATTTCATCTTTACAATTTATTTGCCATGATGTGGAGAAAGTATATCTAGTATATGAAAATTGTTAAGCCACAGTTCATTGTGCTATTAATTGAGAAATGTGACCACCTTTTTAAATTTACTCATTGGTTATCATCGTATACTCTTATTAAGATTATGACTAATCATCAGACAATCTTATTAAGTCTTAGACATAGTTAAAAAATTATTGTAATAAAGTCATTTCTCAATTTTGGCTTAAAATTAACAAGCATAAGTTATTACTAACTTATGTTTGGTAAAACATTTATATACTGAATACTAACTTTTAAAAGGAATATATTAAATTTGACCTTTGTATAAGATGATTTATTGGATCTTTATGAGCCAGTTTTCTTACTTGTGAAATCTCTTGGGCTGAGTTCAACACTGTAACTGACTTACACAAGGCTTTGTTGCAGACTTCCTCTAACCAAAGTCATACTTATAGTTCCAGTTTCTAGGAAGCAGGAGCATTGTTTCAGTTCAGAAACTCAAGGACAGCCTGGGTAACATAGGGAGATTCTGCCTCTAAAGGCAAACAAACAAAAAAACAATCAATACCAAAGATAATACTTCTCAAGTGAGAGTGTAAGTTCGTGGGAAAAGAGCCTTCTATTTACCTAATTGCATTTATAAGGACTGACTATACACTTGTTTCAAATTTAACAATGAAGTAAAAAAAAAAAAAAAAAACCCCACTTTCTAGTTCCTAATAAAATTATGAACATTAAACTAAATATCTGAATTGCTGCTTACTAGATGCACAGCAAAACAAAAGCTTAAATGCAAAATTCGATCTTGCATTCCAGGTTGCACTGATTTTCTTTCTTGCATTCAGACTCCCTGCATGCTAAGTGTGTACGATGAGAATGTTCAGCAAAAATAGTCCAAATTATTACCAACCAAACCATCCCTTTAGCAGCAGTGAAAAGTGTAGTTGGTTCTCTGGTACAATATAGTAATATTAACCCAATAAAAACAGTCATCACAGTGTCAAAGCCTGAAAATACTACTTCCTACACTTAAGAACTGCAGGGACAACTAGTACCCAATTTCTTCTAAAAATGACTTTCTGTGATTATAACCTTTGGAGAAGTAAGTGAATTTTGACCTATCCTTCACACTGAAGAATGTCTTAAACATGAGAACTTCACTATGTGTCTTTGATTTCAAAAGTTCTATCCAAAGCCTGAAGGGTTTGGATAAACTTCCTTTCCCAAACATTTGTTGAAGTTGGTCATAGTTACTTGAATATACAAAGCCTTGTACTAAGTTTTTGTTAAAATCTCTTTCAAGTGAACTTTAATGATTTTCAGTTCCAAGGAACATGCCAGAAAAGGGACACCTATTGGGATTTTTATTAACTGAAAACTCAAGCGTTCAGCACACCTGACTATGCTGTAGAAGAGATAATAGGCAAAGTTTTCTGAGAAAGACCTCACAATCTCTCTGTATTCTACTTGCATCAACTAATTGTTTCATGTCACCAATTGTTCTTATCTATAAACTCCCAACTTTCATCCTCCTGATGCCAAAGAGCATGTGTCATGTACTTGTCACGTGGGTATTATCGTTTTAACTCAATAAGTAGTTCAGCCTAAAGGTTGAAGAATACAAAATTTTTCGAACCTGAAATTTCCGTTTCAGACATCAGCTCTACCATTTTTCTTGTCATGTATCAGTTTTCTTCTTCCTTAAATGGGTAAAATGATGGCTCCTTCTTGGAAGTATGTTACATGATTAATATTTATAATACACTAACAACGATGAAAATATATCAACAATATTTATAAGACATTAACAACTACTATAATTGAGCGTGATTTTCAACATTTTACTTTTATAAAAATGTTAAACTTTTATTTATTAATTTAAACACTCATGAATGTGATAATATAATTTTGAATAACATCTTGATGTATATGGGGACACATTAAGCACTTTAAGATTTGAATAATATCCTCTGCTGCTTAAAGCTGGACTCAGACCTATTACCTCACTTTTATAAGGGAAGAAACTACAGACCTCCTCTGAGTAACTTTAACCACTAGCTAAAAATGAGGCAACTCTGTAGAGCCATTGGAAAATAGATGAAATAAGTGATTAATAATAGAAACCGACGAAGCCTGAGAAAAGAGCCTGATGGATGGAAAATAGGCTTTGGAGGGCACCACAGCCTTCTGTACATCTGGTGAGACGCAGAATGCCCAATGCAAGCCACTTCGAACATGGGACAATGACTGATCAGAAACTATCATGGTTAAGTACAGGAGACTATTGAGAGATGAAAACTGCATTTCATTTACCATCTTTCTGGAGAACGGGAAAGAGTATTCTCACTCCACAGCACATCTTTCGGTCACTCAGCCCTGAGTTACTACCCAGTTTAAAGTTGTAGGGAGGCATATATTGGCTAAATATAAATGCTCTTTAGGCTAGTCAACAATGGGATTTGCTGCCTCATGAGTTATGGAGCACTCTGCCACTGCAGAAATACACTCAAGGGCTGCACAGCCGTTTTTCAGGAATGATTGAGAGAAATTTTCTGTATTAGGTTCAACTAGGTATTCCATGGGTCCATGTGAGTGATAAGGTTCTGTGATTGTAAATCTTGTCTAGGTCATGCAGTGATTCAAGATGGGTTATATTTGTGAAAGATGTAACTAGGTAAAAAAGAGCTTTGCTAGTAAAGAAACATGAATTTTGAAGCTTCTTCAAAGAGAAGGTTTTGCACAGTGCACCTCCTGATATAAGACAAAAAGAAAAATGTCAGCAGAAATGAAGGAAGTCAAATGCAAGGCACTGATGTGGGGCGCAGAAGACAAACAGCACAGGAAGAAGGGGACGCGCCAGAGAATGCGCCCCTACTTATAATTAGGACACCTCTTCACATCCAGAAGAGGAAATACAGGCAGGGAAGAATGGGATTTGAAACCAGCAGGGAATGCCTGAACAATGCAAGGCTCTTTCTAGATATTAAGTATCAACAAACCAAGCACAAATAATTATTCTATATAGTTTATATATTATATGTATATACACAAAGGAAGGAAACAGCTAAACACAAAATACTTAGGTGAGAAATGCTTCAGTGTGCTATCTGAATTGTATATTCAATAAAGTAATCCATTTTAGCTAAATAAATCACTGTGATTTTAGTTAGGTCAAAATAGATGCACTGATTACAAGGTTAAGAGTTGCAGTAATAATAATATTTCAATAGATATTAATCATTTACTTTAGGTGGAGCCAATGCTAGGCAGGTGCTTTAAGGGCATTAGTTAATCTTCCAATAACTCATCAAACGGGCTGCTATCATCACCCCCATTTGCAGGGGAGGTGCTGAGCTGTAGTTAAGAAATGGTCACAAAGGTTTTAAGTGGAGAAGTGAAAAGTGAAGCTCCATTGGTCTGATTTGAAATCCCATGCTCTGGGTCACCTTTGAGCACTGCTTCTCCACTAAGAGTGGTCAGAGAAAAAAATAAAATCAGACTCAAGGAGATTGATTCTTATTTAATGTAGTCTGCATGCTTCACCAATCCTGTTCTTCCTTTATTGGTGCCAGCGTCCTCTCCTATGTGACTTCCCCCCATCCTCAAGCCTCAGCTAAGTTCCCATTTATTCCATGTATCTCCCATACAATCCCTCCAAAAATGGCCATTCCTTCTTCCAAGTGAAATGGCAAACTGCATGCAAGCGTGTCAGGAAGTGACACACTTAGATCTTTGTCTATTATATATGATCTGTTTCTCCAAAGACAATTTAAACTATTTGGAAGCAGAATGTTGTCTTTAATTATGATCAAATTAGATTATCTGTATTACCAAATATGTAAACACTCTCTTCTCCAGAAAAAAAAATCATGATTATAGTTTGGGGTTTCTGGAGCCATTTGAGGACCACTAGACTAAAGAGACCCACCTGAAAATCTGATTCCTAGTGGTTAAGTTTGGATAAGGCTGCATGCTATTTTCTTTCTTGAAAATTTACAATAGTACCACATTATAGATACAGAAATGTTCTACATATGGAGCCAATTTCAATATATTTAAATTGTACACACAGTTAAATGTATTCTCAATGTAATATAATAATTTCCAGAAACATTTGACCTTGAAACCATTCAAAATATTTTATCTGCCATCAACATTTCCTAGAGTATGTTTGGATCTTCACTGATAGTAAATACGCTCTTAAGTCTAAAAGCAAATGATCTCAGATTGATAGAATGTTATCAAACCACTAACTCTGTCACTATCAGATTATAGGGGACCTGTGAGACTTACTCAGGGTATAAATGCTAATGCTCTCCCCTTGAATCTTTGAATATCTGAATACCTTCACACAATTTTAAGAACTCATGGGTTATAAATTTTCCTATTAATTTCAAAAAATAATTGAAATTATGTCTTCTAATGTTAAATATTTTTTCTATTTCTAAATGTTATCTCCTCTCATCTTTTTTTCTTGTTAAGATAAAATGTCACATAATGTCTTCCTCTTTTTCCTCTGGTCTAATTGTAATTTGAAAATTATAGAATTGCAATGTCTTTATTTTACCAAGCATTTTCTGGTGTCGTGATATATATGTATTTTTAAATTTCTTATTATATCTTTGCAAGATATGTATATGTGTGTTTCTAAAATAATAATGACATATTCTCATCATTAGGCAACAAGGTTAAAAAGTGATAGAAAAATGAATATCTATGTGTTACTCCTTCCACGTGCCAGTGTGGGCTTTTCTGTCTAATATGATAGAACCTGTGATATAGGCTGAATTGTGACACTCCCTTACCCAAAGCCCACCTCTGACAAAATTCCTGTGTTCAGGTGCTCACTCTCGATGTGGCTGTATTTAGAGAGTTGGGCTTTTGGCTGGGTAAGTGGCTTAAATAAAGTCATAAGGATGAGGCTCTAATCTGATAGAACTGATGTCCTTATAAGAAAAGGAAACGGTGGTTGTTCATTCTCCATGCACACACCAAGGAAAGGCCACATGGGACACAGAGAGGACTCAGCCTCTGTGAGCCCGAAAGAGGACTCTCCATGGACCTCGACCATGCTGGCTTCTGGATCCCAGAGGTCCAGCCCCCAGAACTGTGAGGAAATGAATTTAAACCACCCAATTTGTATTATTTTGTTATGGCAGCCTCTGCTGACCGAAAACTGCCTGTGAACCTCTGTGAATGAATCTGTCGTCTTGCTTAGAACTTTCCTGTTTCAGTACTTTCCATCACTCTTCCACCTCACCCTCTTCCTTTTCGTTTTATCTCCTTGGAGTTCTCAGGATAAAAGGCTCTTCTATTTTAGGATACTTTCTACTAATCAGTATGGGAAAGATAAAATAATAAAGAAAACAAAATAGATGCATTGAGGAAGCCATCATCTTCCAGAATCTTTGCAGTTCTCTTTTCAATTGTAAAGAAACTGTCTCAATCTAGGATGGAAAAAAAAAATTCTTTCTATCCTCATCACCTTATGGAAAAAGATTACCACAATTTCTTCTAAGCATGATATATTCACTATCCAAATATAACCTTGTATTCAGTGAAAATCAAATGCCTTCCCCCTCCTCATGTCTCAAGTGTGAAAGTGGAGTTGAAATTAAGGGGAATCAATGGTTTCTTTTCATGCTGTTTCACTTAGAAGGAAAATTTGCATTTTTGTTTCTTCCAATCAGATTAAGAGCTAGTTAACTAGGCTTGCTCTGCCACGAATGATCCAGTTTAGCGATGGTCCTATTTCAAAGGAGGCCAAGACTTCCTCAGAAAACATTATATTAACTGGCGATGTGCTTAGAAGAAACACTTAAGGAGAAGCACTCATCTTAGTGAAGGCCCAAGGGTGTCTATTCTCATAGATGCTTGGGGATCATCACAAGACTAGATCTTCTCAAGGATCATATTTGAAGAACCCCTTTTACCCTCTTATAACTCCCAATTTGTTTGCACAACTTGTGCTAGGATTTCACAGGATACACTTCATCCTGGCAGTTAGTTAAACTCGTAAGGTGGAAGTGTAGCTCATAAAGTTTCCCAGTAAGCCAGTTAGAGCAAAGCAAGTTAGAAGAGCTTAAGTATACTGAGTTCATTCTCAGTTTATCTGGGGGAGTACCACTCCATTTGAGTTAATATACAGCATGTTTGGCTAATTTCCAAAACAAACACCATGAGGTTAAGTTTAAAACTAATATAAATAGTAACATATTGGAAAGGAAATAGGAGAGTTTTGGTGGCAAGGACCCAGTTGGATGTAAGACTTCACTACGTATATATTTATATATGCATGTAATCCCCAGGGTTTAAAATAACACATTTATTCATTTTTCACTGGACTGCAGGTCAGGTATTATCTTGTGTACAGTGGGGTCTGAGGCTGAAGGGACAGCCAGTAAGAAAGGTGTGATGTTCCTGTGATAGAGGAAAGAGTAAAAAGGGAGATCGCCATCTCTCCCCAACAGTGATTCACTTCACTTCCAATGGCAGAGCAAATCACAGGGCCACGCCTAACCACAGAGCTGTACAATTACTATCTTGCCATAAGGAGAAACTCTGCAAGTCACATAACTACCGGAAGAGGTTATGTGATTATGTCAGAGGAATAGGGAGCGGAGGAGGGCAATCACTAGGAACCATAACAAGATCTGCTGCATAAATCAATCCAGTTATTTATGAAAGGGTTTGCAAAATCACTCTAAGAAAGAATTAATTCATCAAACTTTCTAACAAAGTATATTCCCCATATTTTCTTACTGTGAGGCATTAAAAAATAAATAAGAGAATAAATTTTAAATGTTATTTATTAGGCTTTTTTTTGTAAAGTATCAGCTATTATAGGTATTAAGTAAATGGTGTTAGTAGCCAACGTTGTAAGAAAAACTGTTAAAATCATAACATTATAGAAACAGAGACACTTGTTTCTTGCACTGAACTGAATTGTAAATATCACTATGAACTCAAGATTTGTAAATAAATATATAGATAGATACATAGAGATAGATATACATTAGAGATATTTCTAGCTCTTCCTTTTGAAATGGCCTGAAGGCAATGTCATGTCAGTAGCAATGAGCACACCAGCAATAAACGATACCCAAATTGGAGCCTATAATTCCTTTTCCCAATAAGTTTAACCTAAGCTCCCTTAAGAAATGGTTGATTTCCATTTGGGGGAATAGAAGATTCAATGAGACCCTGGTGTACCTTTTACCACAAAGTAAATGTGCTTTTAAGTAGTAATGAGATAATAGCAAAGAATCTAATATCCAGTTTGAAGTAGTTCCCAACAGAAAATTTATGAAAATCTGAGCATTTAAAAAATACAGTGGACCTTAGGAGGGGTGTGGTGGCTCATGCCTATAATCTCAGCACTTTGGAAGGCCAAGGCGGGAGAATAATTTCAGGTCAGGAGTTTGGGACCAGCCTGGCCAATATGGTAAAACCCTATCTCTACTAAAAATACAAAAATTAGCCAGATGTGGTGGCACCTGTAACCCCCGCTACCCAGGAGGCTGAGTGAGCCAGGAGAATCGCTGGAACCCAGAAGGCGGAGCCTGCAGTGAGCTGAGATGGTTCCACTGCACTCTAGCCTGGGTGACAGAGTAAGACTCCATCTCAAAAAAAAATGCAGTGGATCCAAACTCATTGAATCACTGAAAGTCCATGAAAATCCTGAAAAGAAAGACTGACAACTCTATAATTCAGCAATTCTATTCAATCGATAAGACTAGGGTTAGAGGAAACCTGGGCTAATATAAACTAAAACCCATTCTGTTCTTTCTATGCATAATTATCCAAAAATGCCCTATCTTTGCTCCTAAATAATGCACAAAGTTGTGTCAGAAAAAAATAGTGGAACAGTGAAGATTTATTGGGTCACTTTTCCACTTCTCTGTTTTCTAGCCACTCTGGGTTAATTAGAAGGTGCACAACATTTGTTTTGATTTTCCTCTTTCTACCTGAAGGGTCTGCCATAAGTCTAATTGTGATTCAATGATAATTAAACACAGTTATTTTCCACAGAACTATGAGAACATTAGTTAGTAATATATATTACTGTTTATATCACTTATTTCTGATGGCTTAAAGCTTCCAAGACATTAAATTAAACTTATTACCAGAATATTTAAATCTTATGAGGATTGTCTACATACATATTTAATGAATTACCATAAATATCACCTATAGGACTTGTAGGTTAAATTATTTCTAGAAACCACCTCACGAGAGAGCTTCTCAAGTACATACTAAATGTATTTTAAGACAAATGAAACAAAACTTACAACTCACTAAATTAAGATTGATAGCCAGGCTATTGCCCAAACTTACAATTTACCTTAATAATGAGGTATTTGAAGCTAGATAGAAAACTTAAAGGGAAAGATGTGTGTGCTGTCCCTGTTGGCTTACAGAAAGGAGCAGCCCCAGATGAACCCAATGCAATAAATACAGATTTGACGTGTATTCTCTGCCATTGAATCAAAGATACAGCAGCATACCACAGTAGAAAACTGTGTTTGCATTATGTCTTTCTTTGATACAATTTTCTCTTCATTCTAAGGCTACAGGCCAAACAAAGAAACATATGAACAGAGAATTGTTTGTATGGAGGTCAGGGAGGAGACTGTGCTCGGATCACTGTGTGTTAGGAAACTGAGAACTGAAATTCAGTGTACAGAAGATGCAGATATTGAAAGTCAGAGTTCTTGAAACAGTAACGTGTGGGGTGCAGAACAACGTGGAGTGGCTCATTCGGCTCAATTTTGGGCTTTTTTTTTTTTTTTTTTTTTTTGAGATGGAGTCTCTGTTGCACAGGCTGGCGTGCAGCCTCACAATCTCGGCTCATTGCAATCTTCACCTCCTGGTTTCAAGTGATTCTCCTGCCTCAGCCTCCCGAGTAACAGGGATTACAGGCACACACCACCATGCCCAGCTAATTTTTGTATTTTTAGTAGAGACGAGGTTTCACCGTGTTGGCCAGGAAGGTCTCGATCTCCTGACCTTGTGATCCGCACACGTTGACCTCCCAAAGTGGTGGGATTACAGGCATGAATGTTGGCCTTCTTTAGGGTAGTGTTCTTGTACAATGCAGGATGGAAGGCTAAAACCTGCATTTTCTATATCTCTGCAGGTTCAGTTCAGGATGAAAACCCTGTTTCTTAGCTACAAGCACTGGCATGAGGTACAGACGGCAGAAGGACTAGAGGTTTTCTCTGAGCTGTTCTTTCTGACAGCAGGCATGACCACAGAGGTGCGACTGTCCAGTAGCAACCGGGAGTCATTCTGAGTAAGACGACTCTTGTAAGGCGAGCTTCAGCAGGGACATGTCGCTGTGCCAGGCCAGGGGAAGTAGCCGTGCTCCATCCATGCCTCCCTGCCATTCGGTGTGATCTTGAGCACAACAGCTCCTGGAGTGACTGCCTGCCTCCCACTCTTCCGTTCCCTCCATATGTCTTGTATGTACCTAATTCTGTGAACTGAACTCACTTCCTTTAAAATATATGGAGTTAATTTTGCTTTCTGTAGGAATAACTGACACATTATATATCAGCGGTTTTTTTTGTTTTACATTGGTTAATGTGACGATGACAAAAACATTGGTCCTGGAACTATCTTCAGTTTCTGGAAGTGTTTTGAGTTTCCTATCGAAAAAAAAATAAATAAGTAAGTAACTTCAGACAGAACATGGGATTTCCAGGACTCCGTCTTCTCAGAAACAACTAGTTCCTAGGTTCCACCACCACCTGGCCAGCTGTGCACTGGCTGCCCCGTCAGTCTCAGGAAGGGTTCTGGGGTGGACAGATACCTCCTTTATCCTAGCCAGAGCTGGACGGAGACCATGGCCACCACTGGTAGAGACACAAGACAGCCACAGACATTTTCTGTTGGGGTAAAAAAATAAACAAGAAGTACATTGTCCTCATTCAGGAGTGAATGATAATGGAAAATAACAACTTGAAACTATGAAAATTCTCTTTAGAATTAGGTAAAGAGAACAATCTCTTCACAATCTAGACAAACATAACTCTGTGTGTGTGTGCATGCACGTGTGTGTTTATGTGTGTGTGTGTTATATGTTTATGCATGTGTAATTTTTTACATAGAGGTAAGGGAACTCAAACAAAAAAGCAATAAGTCAATTTGAAACCTGAAGCACAGAATCCATTTTCAAAAACTGGAATTAATGGTTGATTGGCTAACCAGGGGACAGAAATCTTGGAGGAAGGAGTGTGCCTTTAGGAATTCTTCCTACTAGAGATGTTAATAGAGGAGAAACCTGCCCCAAGTCTTAGAAGACATGAATCTCTTTTCCATTTATTTCCTGAGTTCTGCCTTTAACTGGTAAACAGATGAGGTACTTTCTGCTCTCCTAGGACAGGTAGTTTTTATTCCCTGCCTTCCACAAGTCCTCTTTGCATGTATTTGGGTAAATCAGTTATTGCTTCTATCTTTCAAGCATGTTCATAAATAGGCTTAAAATCTTCTCTTGCAAGATCTGTTAGCCAATGGGATTGCTTTAACTCTTCTGTTCCTCACTTAAGGATTTCTGAAATAAGCATGAGTTGTTTTACACACATGAAACAAGAGTCACCATTTCTACCTAAATATACAGTCAGAAACACCACTTGCCCGTATTTAAATGCAGATATTAATGGCACCTTTATATTTGTGAATAATTTAGGAGATTGATTGATAGAAAATGTATGTTCTGGCTGGGCATGGTGGCTCATGCCTGTAATCCCAGCACTTTGGGAGGCCGAGGTGGGCGGATCACAAGGTCAGGAGATCGAGACCATCCTGTCTAACATGGTAAAACCTCATCTCTACTAAAAACACAAAAAAATTGGCCAGGTGTTGTGGCATGCACCTGTATTTCCAGCTACTTGAGAGGCTGAGGCATGAGAATCGCTTGAACTTGGGAGGCAGAAGTTGCAGTGAGCCAAGATCATGCCACTGCACTCCAGCCTGAGAGACAGAGTAAGACTCTGTCTCAAAAAAAAAAATTATATTCTATGAATATTAGTTATTTGGGTAATAATTATTGCTATTTTAATAATACTATTTGGTAAGAACTCAAAATAATAATAATAATAATATTAATAATAATCTGCTGAAGTAGACATAGCAGCTTTGAGAGTATACTAATATGCAGAAAGAACATTTGTTTCTGAGAATGGTTCTTCAAAGACCTCATGTTTAACAACGGGCCATTGCACCTTGACTAAAGATAGAGATGTCTTTACAAACCAGATAATATTTCTTCAGAGACTGTGGTATGGCTCAGAGAATTCCATTACTCTTTGTCAAATGGAAAAGTTTTAGTATTTTGGTATTAATGTGAGTATTGGTGTATGGTACCAGATTACCCACCTGATTGCAATCTTCTGCTTTCTCTTTATATTGTTTTCTTAAATTTACATTTTCTCATTAATCTATTTTCAATTGAGGATGAAAAAGTAGCACACCAAATACTGAAACGAGAAAGTAGTTGGCAACCATGATTTCTGTATAGTCACTGGAGTAAGCCAAGACTCAGTAATGCAATAGCTGAGGAAGGGCATGCATTTGGCAAGAAATAAAGATCAGAGGGAGTCTAACAGCAGGTACTTGAAAATGCCAGTTGCAAGGTAGAACTAAAAGAAGTACATTTGGAATCGGGTGACATTAGTTCACACCTATAATCCCAGCACTTTGGGAGGCCGAGGCTGGTGACTCACCTGAAGTCAGGAGTTGAGACCAGCATGGCCCAAGTGGTAAAATCCCATGTCTATTAAAAATAAAAATAAAATAGCCAGGTGTGGTGGTATGTGCCTGTAATCCCAGCTACTTAGGAGGCTGAGGCAGCAGAATCACTTGAACCCAGGAGGAAGAGGTTGCAGTGAGCTGAGATCACACCACTACACTCCAGCCTCAGTGACAAGAGTGAGATTCCATCTCAGAAAAAAAAAAAAGTGTGTTTGGAAATTATGATACTTATTGGACTTTTACAGAAGCAGCAGAATAATTTTGGGCAAAGAATGCTGTAGTTTATAGAATATTTGAATATGAACACATGGTAACAAATAATTTTATGATTTTCTGTTTCTATTAATTCACTAGGTGTTGCTGTATTCTGGAGAATTAATGGAGACAAAATGACATCTGGGTGCCTCTGAGTCCAGAACAATATTGCTATTTCTTCTTCATTACTCAGAAGTGGGCTGAAATTGGAATCCATCGTAATTTCAGTCTATCCCACCAAGTTTCTGATGTGGTTCTCTACTCTGGCCCCCGCATTGTGAAACCGTGTGGACAAGGAGCCTCAACAACATTATTGATATCTTCATAAAAATGAAGATGAATGCTCCATTGACCCTCTGGAACTTTGGAAAATGTGAAGGAGTAGGATTCTTGTGCGGCAGAGACAGCTAATTTTGTGCTACTCTTTTAACAGAAAGAGTTGTTGCTAAGAACAGTTGCCCACCCGGGGGCTACATGGCCTAGGCCCTGCTTCGTTGTTGTGGTGCTGTTTGATGAAGTGTCAAAACGAAACATGAGGATGCAAATGAGTTGCTTCTGGGACGTGTCTTCACGCACTCTTTCCTGTTCTGCTCTCTGGAAGCTCAGGAATTGACGGTGCAAGAGCGTGGTAGAACCTCAAATGCCGACTTGGAAAAGAAATGTCTGTTGATCAGGAATATCATTGGCTCACAAAAGTGACTTTATTAAGTCAGTAAAAATGTGGATCTACCCTCACCAATATCCAGACTTTGAAAAATGCATGGTTAATTAAACCATGGAGGTTAAGATGGAGCTATACAAATTCCTGCTTGAGAAAGCACGCTCTTTGGATGTTAAAAATTATGAAGTGTATAATTTTCATATGTCCTAAAGTTCCACATTGCCCAAATGTTTTAATCAGAAAACCACTGAGTCAAGAGAGGAAATGATTAGCACTAAAATAAACATACACACTGAAGCTTCTCGGGATAAAAGCTAATTATTTTAGGTATTACAAGTTTATTTTTGGATTACATATTATCAGACACCAATATTTAATTGGGAGACTTATCTTTTTTTACATAAGCAATTTTCACGATACTTGTAAAGCCACTATGTAAATAAACAAAATAATCTATTATGAAGAACACAACTTTTCTAGGCTCACTTGGCCGAAAGATATGAAGTGAACTAAGTTAGTTGTAATTACTCAAATTTTACTTTCCCTCTACAAAACCTCAGTGCTCTGAAAATTGCCAGGTATCACCAAAGACTGTCTTTAAATATCACCCAAACTGACCTCGCAATTTCAGTCCACTTGATCTCATCCCATGAATTGATGTCACAGGTTACAAAGCACACATGAAAATGATATTTTTTGGTCATGTTTTTGTGGACTACTGTCCTCAATGGGTTAAATCCTGAAGTTTTAAGGTGATATTGGCTTCCCTAGGATGTGTCTTCACCCACTTATTTCTATTCTGCCCTCTGGAAGCTCAGGAATTGATGGTGCAAGATGGTGGCAGAACCTCAAATGCCGACTTGGGAAAGAAGTGTCTGTTGATCAGGAATATCACTGGCTCACAAAAGTGACTTTATTAAGTCAGTAAAAATTTGAATCTACCCTCACCAATATCCAGACTTTGAAGAATGCATGGTTCAAACTTCACCTAAGTGGTACCGGGGGTGCATCAATTAAGAAGACCTCTAGTCCCAGCTCTCAACAGGCTGCAGGCAACAAATCCCTCATGGACATTGCTCTCTGTCTTACTTTTGTCTGCTGTTTGTCTCTGTATAGGCACAAGTCCCTAGAAGAAGACCAGTGAACCAGCATTGGAGTCAGAGTCCACGCTATACACTTCTAAGACCAAGATGTCCTCTTAGAACTCCGCAAAACCATCTCCACATTTCATTTCAATAAAACAAACACACAGAATCACACTAGCCTCATCTGGTAGATCACACTAGACCCATCAATAGATTTCACAAGACTTTTGGGTGAATTTCCAGTTTTAGTTCAGCACTGTCTTTTTCCAGGAATAGTGCTGAGATGATATAGCACTGGATTTGTATCACAAATGTTTAAGTCCTCAATCATTTTTAAATATGCTCAGCGTAGTACAAACCATGATGTTGGGTTGATAAAAATGGCTAAAGGCTGGGCAAAGTGGCTCACGCCTGTAATCCCAACACTTTGGGAGGCCAAGAAGGGTGGATCACAAGGTCAAGAGTTCAAGACCAGCCTGGCCAATATGGTGAAACCCTGTCTCTACTAAAAATACAAAAAAAAAAAAAAAAAAAAAAAAAAAAAAAACTAGCCCGGCATGTCGGCACGTCCTTGTAGTCCCAGCTACTTGTAGGCTAGGTAGGAGAATTGATTGAACCTAGGAGGTGAAGGTTGCACTGAGCCAAGATTGCACTACTGCACTCCAACCTGGGCAATAGAGGGAGAGTGCATCTCAAAAAAGAAAGAAAGAATGGCTAGAAGAGCAGGGTAAGAAAAAGTGCCAGTACATTACAGTTGACTCTTGAACAGGGTTTGTAGTGCTTGGGTCCCCTTGTACATGGATTTTCTGTCTGCCACCTCGGAGGCAGCAAGACCAACCTCTCTGATTCCTCCTCCCCCTCAGCCTACACCGCGTGAAGACAAGGAGAATGAAAACTTACTATGTTTCACTTCCACTTAATGCCTAGTAAATATATTTTCTGTTCCTTATAATTTTCTTAAGAACATTTTCTTTTCTCTAGGTTACTGTATCTTAAGAATAGAGTATAGGATGCGTGTAACATTAGAACATTTGTTCCCAGCAGTCTGGGAGGCCGAGGTGGGCGGATCATGAGGTCAAGAGATCGAGACCATTCTGGCCAACAAGGTGAAATCCTGTCTCTACTACAAATACAAAAAAATTAGCCGGGCGTGGTGGCACGCGCTGTGGTCCCAACTACTCGGGAGGCTGAGGTGGAAGAATCGCTTGAATCCGGGAGGTGGAGGTTGCAGTGAGCCGAGATTGCACCACTGCACTCCAGCCTGGCGACAAAAAAAAAACAAACAAAGTTTGTTAATTATTTATGTGATCAGTAAGCCTTCCTGTTCACAGTAAGCTATTAGTATTTAAGTTCTGGGAAGTCCAAATTACACATGGATTGTAAACAGCAGGGGAGGCTGTCACCCCAACACCTCATGTTGTTCAAAGGCCAACTGCAATTTTGAGAAAATATGTGGAAGTATAAGCAATTGGCTAAAATCTGAAAAATAGAAGGAAATTAGTGACTGGGGTTTAAGGGACTGGGTAGAAAGAGGCATCTCAAGGAAAAAGACACAACATTTAAATCCAGCAAGAACAAGTTTTAATAAAATGCTTAAAGTGATAGAGTTACATAATAGCAAAATTTTTGGAGAGTCTCCTTTGGAAGAAAGTAAAAGTACACCAAGTTTTCTGAACAATATAAGGTGGTTAAAGAGGACAGTTACTGGCAGAACCTGGTTTTAACATAAATATATCTTGCTCATTTTGGAAGCAGCTGCCTTCTGAAACTAAATTTCTCTGTGTGTGTAGGTACCCTTATATATGTAATGCCTTTATTTCTTTCCACCAAACCTCCTATTTTATGATACATTGCTTTTGCCAAACACAGATTTTTTTTTCTCAACCATGCTAATTTCTAGGAATATAATTGCCCCACATTTGGGGAGAGACTCCTGTTGTTCTGACTGCAGTAACATTATACAATTGAATACAGTGAAGCTTAAACAGTATGTAAGAGGATATTTTCCATGATATTAAGTAATCTGTAAAGAAAATAATAGATCTACCAAGAGATTCCTGAAAGTGGAGTAGACCAATTGTCTAAAACAACATTGACAAACTTTAAGTATAATGGAAGTGTTTGATCCAGGGAATGTTGCTTAGTTTTCAGTTTTGCATAGTTTGAGATCCAGAGACTTGTGAGATGAGAGTTCTGTGTGGTATTGTCTTGCTGTTGATGTTTTAGACCTCAATGTCAAAGCTACTATGTAAGATTTAAGACATGTTAACAATAGACAAGTAAATAGTTCCCTACAGAGTATCCTGGAGAAAAACATTATTGCTTACTTTAGCATGTATGATGATGTTTGACTCCATGAAATGAGTGTAAAAAGTTTATAATTTCATGTTACAGTCCGATATTAAGTAACTGATATATTTTCAGTGAAGAATGTGCCCATATACTTTATCTCAGTTCTCTTAGTGACCTTGTGAAAAGCACAGGTAATTCTTAGTGTTTATAGTGTTATCTTTAACATGAGGGAATTTCTACTAACCAGTCAGTGGATTCCTTTTGCCCCTGGCCAGATGGAGCTGATTTACCAAGGCAGGGACATTGCAATAAAGAAAGAGTTTTACACAGGTAAGGCCAGCTAAATAAAAGACTGGAGTTTATTATCACTTAAATTATCCTCCCAGGAAATTTGGGGGCAAGGGGTTTTCAAAGGTAGTTTGGGGGAAGTGGTGGGGGTGGCTAGGCAATGGGTGCTTGCTGCTGATTTGTTGAAGGTGCAATCATAGGGATATGGGAAATAGTCCTCCTGTGAGCTAAGTCATTTCTGGTTGAGGCTATAGGAGTGGCTGGCCGGTCCAGATGGAGCCATTGGTAGCCAGACATACAAAAAAACCTGAAAAAAAATCTCAAAAACCCAATATTAGGCTCTATAATTAATAGTGATCTTATCTGCTGGAGTAATTGGGGAAGTTACATATCCTTGACCTCCAGAATAATGACTGGCAATTATTCACGTCTATACCTTAGCAGAATTCAGGCTCCTCTATCATCCTAGTCTGGTGGTCTCTCATTAGCTTTACAAAGGCACTTGAGTTTTTGGAAAGTGCTATTCTCATTTAAACTATAAATTAAATGTCTCTCAAAGTTAGCATGCAAGCCCAGGAGTAATTAAGGGCAGTTTGAAGGCTAAAGGCAAGATGAGTATTGGCTAGATCAGATCTCTCAGTGGCATAAATTTCTCACTGACGCAATTTTTGCAAAAGCAGTTTCAAAATCATACTTTATTTTATAAATGTGAATTACTTATATTTGGGGACAGCCTAATCACCTGGCAGACATCATGCTCCTTCATCTACTTGTCAGCAGGCAACATAACTGTATACATGTTGCCTACAAGGACATTATATGCTTCAACAGATATGCATCAAAAGTTCCTGAGAATACCATCAAATATCTAAAGGCATCTAGTTCAGTGGGTGCTACTTAAAAGAATTCTATTTTTTTTTTTTTTTTTGAGATGGAGTCTCACTCCGTCACCCAGGGTGGAGTGCAGTGGCATGACCTTGGCTCAATGCAACCTCCGCCTCCCAGGTTCAAGCAATTCTCCTGCCTCACGCTCCAGGGTAGCTGGGACTACAGGCACACACCACCATGCCTGACTAATTTTTTGTATTTTAGTAAAGACGGGGTTTCACTGTGTTGCCTAGGCTGGGTGTGAACTCCTGAGCTCAGGCAATCCTCCCACCTTGGCCTCCCAAAGTGCTGGGAAAGAATTCTTAATTTCTTGTGAAACCTAGATATTCTTAATATCAATGAAATAATTCAAGGGCTCTCCAATTACATTAATTATAAAATTATTTACTTAATAGTGAAGTTCCAGGATCAACAGATAAAACTGATTTTAAATTTTGGAACACTCAATTATTAAATATTCAATTATAATTCAAAGACTGTTTTCTATTACAAATGCCACCAAATGTAGCAATATTTTGCCAGAGGCATTCTAATCAAAGTGACAGAATGAGAATGAGACCTGTTGGTTTGTATTACTGGATAGTTAGACATTCTTAGTCACAGGATAAGACAGGAGATCAGTAGCACTGATGTCACAAGATACAGGTCATAAAGACCCTGCTGATAAAGCAGGATATGATAAAGAAGCTGGCCAAATCCTGCCAAATCCAAGTTGGTAACAAAAGTGAACCCTGGTCATACTCATTGCTTATTATATGCTAATTGCAATCATTAGCATGTTAAAAGACACTCCCACTATCGCATGACAGTTTACAAATGCTGTGGCAATGCCAGAAGTTACTCTAGATAGTCTAAAAAGGTGGGGAACCCTCAACTCCAGAAATTGCCTACCTCTTTCATGGAAAACTCATGAATACTACATCCCTTATATAGCATATGATCACAAAACAACCATAAAAATAGCCAATCGGCAGTCCTCAGGAGTGCTCTACCTGTGGAGTAGCCACTCTTTTATTTCTTTACTTTCTTAATAAACTTACTTTCACTTTATTTTTGGACACAACTCAAATTCTTTCTTGCAGGAGATTCAAGAACCCTCTCTTAGGGTCTGAATTCGGCCTTCTTTCTGGTAACAATTTTGTTTCCAAATTCTGAAGTTAGTTTTTTGACCTAAGTGTGAGAATGAGTTACTTCCTGTCAGACATCCTGTTAAAATAAAATTCAGTCACCAGTTCACATTTTGAATATTCACAGAAGCTTTAGCATGTGCATGCATTTGACAAAAAGAAGGAAATATCATTAATCTTGGTGTGTTCAAATTAAATTACATTAAATTAATTAGTGGAATAATTATTGATTTATAATTTTATTTATATGTTTTTATTTATGCATTAATATTCGTTAAGTGGAATTCAGTTATTGGCAGAAATCACAAGATATTTCTGGCCAATGTTTTTATTGATGAAGAAAAGCTATATTTCTCTATATAAAAAATGAAGTGAAACAGGAATACATTCTGTTTGAAGACAATAAAGAGTTTTCAAAATAATGTAAATTGGTAGAAATATGACTGATGAGATGGGGAAAGACAGGAGAAGAGAGAAGAGGATTTGATAATGCCTTTCTCCTTGAGGAAAAAATAGCAGCTGACAGGTTAAAATTCAAGAAGGGTTTCTAAGTCCCAGGGACCTGCTAAGACCAAAAAAATAATAATAACAATTCAGGGCCTTCCCAAGAGGGAGGACAAGGTAAATATCAAAGGCTTTGTTGGATACCTAAAGGATGGTATCCTTCAAATAAAAGTGACCTGGAAGTAGACATGTCCTAACATGTTCTGAAATGCCTATTTAGGACATTGCAATCTTGAATAAATTGAGATCTGCCTTGCCCTGGCTGCTTACAGGAGCATAAATAAGTACTGCAAAAGTATCTGGGACCTCAGCATATCTCTACAATTTATAAACACTGCATCAATTTTTAAGAAAGGCATACATGAAGGCAATAATATCAGGAGAAAAACTGACAATAGAAAATGAATAATAATGGATAAAGAAAATAAATTTAATGGAAATGGACTTCAGAATCACAAGATGAATGATATATGCAAGTATTTAAAACACAATAGGAAGGGTTAAACAAAACGGAAAAAATTTATATAATCAAAGCATACACATATTAGTATGAAAAATAGTTTACTGTAACTTCCAATTTCTAATTCAACTTGTAAAAAGTTTGGAGATCATGACCCTTATCCTCACAAAAATAAGACTAAAATCAACAAATCTTAGATCCACTGGCTAACTGATAGTATGGGGAAAATTGCTGCTCCAAAAACTAGAATGATTGAGGGTCAGACACCAAGAATCACAGCATATTGAGAGCAGAAGCAGATTCCTGCTCCTGAAGCCAGTAACAGTGCGATCACTTGCAGTGCAGCTGATGAACTGTCGGAGGCTCAGTGTGCGTTAGCATGAGAATTAATAACTCTAGCAGGAGGGGCCCTCTTGAGGGCGGCTCAGCCCAAATTTTGTAAGTTTTAGCCGCAGGAGACCAGAAGGCTCTCATTGTGAAAAATGTAGCAAAACTCTCTTTTCACAGAGACTCTCTTTCTCTATGGACAATGACATAGTTTTGCCTCTTTTTCACCTCAGTTTTCCCTTAAGCATTGTAAGCCTGTAAAAGGGGAAAGAAGCTGCTTCTCAGGGAGCTCAGCGAATGAGGCTGTAGCCCCCACAGCTCCCAGCTGAATAAAAAACCATTTCCTTCCTACGTTTGGTGATTGAGAGGTTCGTTTCTCACCGCTTCTGCTTCAAAAGCAACAAGCACAATTGTAAAAGTCAAAGTAACCACCATATCCATACTTATATATGACATAAATTTTGTAATTATAACATGAGGAATATAAAAATAAAATAACTATAATTAATATGCTAAGAGCTTTAATGTAAAAAGTGAAAAACATACAAGAAGAGATGGATAATGTAAGTAGAGAGATTGAAAATCTAAAAAATAATCAAATGAAAATTCTAGAAATTAAAAAAATATATCTTTAGGAGAAATGAAGAAAGCTTTTGATTGTATCATCAGTAGACTCGATATGACCAAACCATGAATTAAGTTTAAAACCTCTTAAACTAAAAGGCAAAGTGAAATAACATTAATTTAAAATTATACAAAATCATGAAAGACTAAGGACAATTACAAAAGGTATAAGCTATGAGCTATCATATGAAATATTAGTAGAAAAGAAAAGATTAGTGAAAGGACAACAATAAATATTTGAAGTAATGATGGTTAAGAATATTTTTAAAATGAATGACAGACACCAAACTGCAGATACGGTAAACTCTGAGAACACCACATAGAATAAACACCAAAAAATCAACACCTAGGCATATTAGGCATATTATATTTAATCTTCAGAATACCAAAAACAAAGAGAAAATCTTGGAAAAAAACAGAAGTAAAAACACCATACAGATAGAGGAGTAAAGGAAACAATCATATTGAACTTCTCGTCAGAAATTATGCAAGCAAGAAGAAAATAGAACAAAATATTGGCTGTTGAAAGTAAAACAAACAAACAAACAAACAAAAAACCTGGCAGTATGAAATCATTTACTGAGTAAAATTATCCCATAAAAACGAAAGACAAATGAAGAATTTCTCAAACAATAAATGTGAGAAAATGCTGCTGGTAGAATAGCAAAAAAGTTAAAATGAATTATACAGAAAGAAGTAAAATAATATAGGTAAGAAAGTATAATGAAAGAAAGAGTATAAAGAAGGATTAGATGAAGGTAATAAACTGTTTTATTTTTCCCATTTTTAATTGCTTTGTAGATAGGAGTTCATTCAAAATAATAATAGAAAAAAAGTATGATTATAGTTTATGGATAAGTGAAATCAATGACTACAACATTATAAGGTATGGGTGGGAGGAATTAGGAATATATTGTTGTAAGGACTGCACTGAATATGAAGTGGTAGAGTATTATTTGAAAATGGACTTGGATATATCACAAATACACATTGCAAACTGTAGGACAATCACTAAGAAATTTTTTAAAGAAGTATAATTGATATGCTCACAAAGGATAAAAATTGAATTACATAAAATGCTCAATTAAAACCAGAGACAGCAGAAAACATAAATAAAAAGAAGAGTATACAGATTGGGAAGAAGTAAATTAAACAGTCTTTATTCACAGATCATGTAGTTATCTATGTGGAATATCCCAAAGAATTGACTACCTCCAACAACAAGAAAACATGGAACTAGTGAATGATTCTATCAAGATTTCAAAATGAAATGTTAATATACATTAGTTAATTGAGTTCCTGTATACCAATAGAACAACTTGAATTTGCTATAAAACACAATATCCTTTAAATTACCACCCCAAAATAAATAATTATAATTCCAACAAAATATATACAGAATCCAAATGAGGAAAACTGCAAAATTCTGTGGAAAGAAATCAAAGAAGATTTAAATAAGTGGAGAGTACATGTATAGTAAGACTCAACCTTGTCAAGCTATCAATTCTTCCTAACCGGATCTATGAATTCAAAGCATAGCTAACAAAAATCACAGTAAGTTACTTTGCAGATGTCAACAAACTAATTATAAGCTAATATATAATATTCAGAGTAGCCAACACAATAATGAAGAACAAAGCAAAGACAATCTAATATAGAAAGTATAACCTTTTGAACAAATGGTGATGGACCACCTAGACATTCATATAGAAAAAAAAAAAAAAAAACTCTAGACACATTTTATTCATTTCTCAAAAATTAACTCAAAATGGATCATTGTAAAAGCAAAATGCAAAAATGGATCACCTGACTTAAAGTAAAATGCAAAACTGTAAAACTTCTAGATGATTACATAATAAAGAATCAGGTGACTTTGGGTTTGATAATGAGGTTTTAGATATAAAAACAACAAAATAAACATAGTCCATGCAAGAAAAATTTGAAAATTCACTGCATTAAAATGTACAACTTCTTTTCTTTACAAAACAGTGTTAAGAGAATAAAAAGACAAGCCAAAGACTATGAGAAATATTTGTAAAACATATATCTGATAGAATACTGGTATCCAAAATATAAAACTACCGGAACTCAGCAATAACAAACCAAGTAACTCAGTTAATAGCTGGACAAAGTGTGTGAACAGAAACCTCACCAAAGAAAAGATGCAAATGAGAAATAAGCACATAAAACAATCTCAACATCATGTGGTCATCTAGGGAATAGCAAATCAGAACAACCATGAGATGTTACTAAATAGCCATTAAAATAATTAAAAACCCCAATATTGATAACATCAGATGCTGGCAAATATGTGAAGAAAAGCAATCTTGTATTCATTGCTGGTGGGAAGATAAAATTGTACAGCCAGTTTGGAAGACAGCATTTAATTACAAAACTAAACATATTCCTACCATGTGACCCAGCCACGAGCACTAGATATTTACTCAATAAGTATTATTGGTATATATTTATATCAACTTGAAAACTTATTTCCAATTGAAATAAGCCAGTCTGAAAATACTCTGTACTCTATGAATCCAAATGTATGATGTTCTGGTCAAAGTAAAACTTTAGAAACAGTGTGGCATGCAGATCAGTTGTTGCATGGGGATTGGTGGGAGGAAAAACAGAAAACTACAGGAAGCACAGGGATTTTCAGGACAATGAAACAAATGTGCATAATACTCTAGTGGTAGTACATGAGATTATGCACTTGTCAAAACCAATAGGACTACTCAACACCAAGAATAAACCCTGGTCGGAAATCCAAGATGGCCGCATAGGAGCAGCTCAGGATTGCAGCTCCCAGTGAGGGTGCAGAGGGTGAGTGGACGCTGCATTTCCAGACGGATTTTTATTACCCCCAGACCAGGAGATCCCCAGGCAGAGTAGCGCCACGGGTCGCCAGTGCGGCTGTTTGGGCCGGCGCGGCTGTTTCGGCCGGTGCAGCGGTTCTCCGCACAAAATCCACTGGTCTGTTGCCCTTTTAACTGGTGAGTGGAGCTACGGGAAGGCGGATTAAAAAGGGGACTGAATCGGGGAGCCAGCCCAGGAGATTCCCAGGCAAAAAAGCGCTACGAATCTCAGCGCCGCTGTTTCAGCCTGCGCAGTGTGTCCCCGCAGGGGAAATCACACAGATCCCGGCACCTTTTCAACAGGTGACTGGAACACCTGGGAGTCGCCCATTCAACTAAAAAAAGGCTCTGAGACAGCGAGCCAG